>CM077444.1:1725000-1960655 GCA_039654765.1 Mylopharyngodon piceus | reverse complement strand
TCAACATTTACTAATACATTATTAAGATCAAAAGTTGTATCTGTTGATAAATGTTGTAGAAATGTATTGCTCATGGTTAGTTAATTCAGTAACTAATGTTAAGAAATGAGACCTTATTGTAAAGCCTAACTGAATAATTAACCCTTGTGAGTCCATAAGGACATTTTTTGTCTTTTTCATTTTTTGGTCTTTTTTTTTTTTATTATTTTTGCCTGTGTTAATGCCAACTGCATAAATGTTGACAGAATTGTGTATTTTTATTGTAATTGTAATATTTCACCCTCATTTCCTTTCATAAATCTATTTTACATGAAGTACACACAATGGATTTCTTTAAAATGAGACCAAACTGAAACGCTTCAACTCCAAAGCTTCACATTTTTATGTTTTATGTTTTTTGACACAGACGTTTTTATCCTCTAAGGACCTCAGAGCACTAAATGGCAGCACAAAGGTTAAAGAATGCAATGATTTAAAACATGTACCTGAGGAACCGGGCTGAGGAGGGAGACACAAGCTGGCGGGGGGGGGGGGGGGGGGGAAATGCAGGCCTGTAGCGCTGGACTGATGGGACGTGTGTGTGATGACGGCAGCGGGGCGGCTGGAGGAGGGCGGAGGAGACGGCCGGTGTGTGGATGAGCGTCCGGCCGTGTGCCGTCTCAGCCGCTCGGACAGCTCCTCTGTGTCCCGTATGAGCGCCTGAAGCTCTTCACGAGTACTCCAGTCTTGGAAAGAGGGAGAAGAGGCACGTAATGATTCCACAATGCAAGAAAACTACAACTCTCCAGACATTTGTTCACTATCAGGGTTACATTTCTGTTGCAGGAAAAAGTAAGTGAACCCTCTGCATTTACTACATTTATTATTGATCACAGCTCAAATTTGGACAACGCGGTTAAGCAGAAATTCTAAAGAAACTCCTGCAACTGTATCTGGGGAAAAAAGTTGCGCTTCTCTTGCAATTCTCCTCCTCCGCCTCCTCTGGACGGGCCGTTGGACTGGACGCCTGGACCGATCGGCCTGCACAGAAACACCCTCTTCTTCTGTGCTGCTGTCAGATTCAGAGACCACGATCACACCGCCCTCACCGAATAAGCTGCACGACTTCCACCTCCATATCCTCCATCTTCAGACACGTTCTGCAGGAGACAAACCAGGGTGAAGGTCTGAAACGCTTCTAGCAACCTCGATTTCACATTCAAAAATTATAATTTATAACGCTACACACATATTAGGTAAATTCTTGGGGCGAAAATTTTACGATTGATGACCGCCCCGAATGGCGTCACACACCACATATGGTGAGGAGAAAAATACAATACATTAAACACTTAAAATCCAATTGTTTTGGAATTGGACAATGGTAACCTTATGCTTTTCAGCAGGCTCACACATAGTGGGTGTGTCATGTTTCACATTTTACAAAATTTACTACTGAACCATTTAATAATCAATTTTTTTTCTAAACTTGACAAAACATTTTCGCCGGAAATCTCTGAGACTCAAGCCTCCATATTTGGCGACCATTTTATGATACTGAGACAAATTAATTTGTGACAGGAGAACGCGACAAAAATGTAGTGTGGGTTTCACCCAGTGGCTATTTTTGGTACAGCGCCTAAACAAAATCTCACAGGAACCTCTATTTTTGTGATATCAACTTTAAATTTGGAACACAACATTGCTGGACATGTGGCTTTGGTTATATGGCAGTTTTAGAGTACAAATTATTGTGTGTATGTATGTATAAAAAAAAAAAAAAAAAAAAAAAAAAAACAAATAAAAAAAAAAACCTGACAGGAAAAAGCAAACAATGACAACATAATCAGTTATTAATATTTTGTTTGTACTCTCTTGTTTTTGCATGTGTTCATAATTTCTTTGTATGACAGTCTGGCTAAAAATTGTGTGTACAATTTGTCATGTTTTATTGCATTATTATCACAAATAAAACTTCAAGCACAACTACGCAATATGATTACAAATTCTTTTACATGTTTTTTAAAAATATTTGAATAAAGGGTGAGAATGAAGTTTTATTTATATATATATATATATATATATAAATAAATAATACATATATATATATATGTATATATATGTGTATATATATATATATATATATATATATATCGTATAAAATAAAAACAATGTTTTAAGTGATTTAACCTCGATAAGCAATAATCTGTTGAGTATCTTCTCTAAAAAGAGACCTTAAAAAGAGACATTCATGAATGACAACTATTTAAGTTGGGATGCATCTTCACGCCTATGCTCAAAAAAGGGGGACGACATTTAACAGGGTAATATTTCACCTCTACATGGCAAAAGCATGTCGCTTCGTACCATAAAAATGAATTGTGTCCCATTTGTCACCCATTTGTGGCCAATTCCACACACGGGACCCTGCTAGCGTAACACTTCCACACAATCATATTTCTAAAATTAACTTGTTGTCATTGCTGACTTTCTATTTTCATAAAAAAGGAACCGAGAAGATTTCGCCACACGGGTCTCTCTGACAAACTATTTCTAAGGTTTGTGGCGCACTGATCGACTGAGTCCGGAGAGTAATGTTATGCGAACAACACTTTAGTTAGTTTGCAGAACGTCCTGCTAGATCGCTTGTCAAAGTTTTTTAATCCTTAAATCACACTGTAATTGTATATATCAGATTGATCTGAAAAGTCAACTTCAACTCGTTCATATATTGCGCTTACAAAACAACCACAGACACTCTTATCATGAACATGCTGCTAATGTTGCTAACTACAACACACGAACACTTTTATTGACAACACTTACCATGCAGAGCGTCCGGCTGTCTTCCTGGTCTTATCTCTGGCTAGCCTATATTATTTCTGCATTTGGCATATGATCAAAGACTGCATATGTAAATGTGTACAGAGATTTTGGCTATAGAAAATAGAAATATTTAACTCCCTTCAAATAAACAAAATGAACAAAACGACTTCAATAAAAATTTGTTAATGTTCAGTAAAATTATTCAATATTTCCATTACTTTCACAGTATATCGTCTACCACAAATCAGAAAAAAACAGATTGAGATTGAGAAAGCTCAAGAAAACAATCTAATCAAATGATCTGGAAGTAATTAAATCCACAATCTCTTTTATGGTTTATTTTAAAAAGATTACAGATGAGGTCATGTGAAAACAACAACATCACATATACTTCCAGTTTATAGCCCACTTCACAGTATTCAGTAGGTTCTCCACATCTTTTGATCAATGAATTTCCATAACTTTTCCAGCCATCTGTCATTTTAAAAATAATATTTTCACTCACAAAAAGCAAATTCTAACAAATAAAATATTTACAGCTGAGCTCATATCTTTGTTTTACATTTACGAACTTTTATCTTCTCTGATGGATTGTCTCTTGCTGCCCCCTGTTGGTCACTGGTCCCACAACGCACGTGGTTATAAACATTTTTCAAAATTATGCAGAAGAAATGAAAATCATACAAGTAAGGAACATGCATATGAGGGAGAGTAAATAGTGACAGATGTTCATTATTAGGTGAAATATCCTTTTAAGACTAAGAAGGACGTCTTCTACAGACCTTAGTCAGGGTGGCGCTATTTTTTATCTTTGACAGGAATGAAAACAAAGCTGCGCGGGATAGAAGTAGGCCTACAGTGCGTTCAATGAATCGTACTGTTGTTTAAAGCTGCAGGCCGTAACTTTTTTTGGTTAAAAATGATCCAAAATCAATTTTTGAGCAAGTACATAACCAGCCAGTGTTCAAACCCTTACGAAAAGTTAGTTTATTCAAGTGTGCTATTAGTATACTTCTTTTAAACTAAAAATAAGAAAGTATACTTTCAGTCTACTTTTTATATACTTCTCAGAAATATACTTTATGTACTTCTGAGAAATATACTTAACATTGCACTCAAGTATACTTGCCTTATACTGACCAAAAAGTCTAAGTATATTTGGCCTATACTTGGACTCAGTCTTTTGATCGAGATATACTTAAAAGTATATTTATAAAAGTATAGTATAAAAGTACATTGTTTGAAAATATTGATTTATAAAGAAAACAGATATATTCCCAATTCTGATTATTTGAATTTTTGTGTAGGCTAGTCCACTGGTAGTGTACATAGGAATTCAATTCAAATTTAATTCACTCTTTCCTCGCCAGTGCCTGAATTTTCAGGCTATACAGTAGGGGGCGCATCTTCTAAAAGAGTACAGAATCTCTGGATCAAAATGCAGGAGAAGAAGAAGCTGAAACAAGCTATAGGCCCTGTCCCAAATGGCAGATTTCATGTGCACTTTCGGTCTTGTGGACTTACAATGGCCGCTGTGCATGTCAGTTAAGTCGACAAGACCGTAGGGTGTCCCATTCGTCATTTAAGCTTAAAGAAGGGTGCTCGTGAGCGCCCCCTTTGCGGGTGCTATGCGCCCTCGATGCGCACTGCTGAGCCTGCAAGACTGTGAGCTACGCAGAGGACTTTACCCGGCAGTCAAAGCTGCATTACGTCGTGAAAGTGCGGACTCAAAGGAAGACCGTGAGGGTTTAGGGTGCCATTTGGGACAGGGCCTATAGAAGATTACTCACGCAAATGTAAACAGAAGCGATCATAAAACATTAAACAGCATATAATTTGCCAAACGTTACTGAATGAGGACTATGAAGCTTTGGGGGTGTTTATGGACTCGACCTACTCCACCTGTGTTTATTCATCGTTCTGAATCCCATCCGGACATAGTCTTTGACAAAAATGCAATTTTCTCAGCTTTTTTAATTCTTTTTTAATGAAAATTAACCACATTTAAGTTTTGATGAAAAAAAGATTCATGAAGCAAGAATAAAAGGTTTTAAAATGGAAAGAGTTAAAGGTATATTTCAAGTATAAAAAAATAATACCTAAATAGGAACATATAGTTTACTTTTTATATATTATTTTTGCACTTTAAGTATACTACTAAGTGTGATGCTATGTTCACTTAAAGAAAACTTACAAGTATACTTGCACTAAACTAGTAGTTTACTGAGAGTATATATTAAAAGTGTACTTTCATATACTAAAAATGTACTACTAGTATTAAAATAGTAAACTACTAGTATACTTATAAGCTCACTTGTAGTACAGATGCAGTACAAATGAGAAACGTAGCTGTGAACTAGTTGTGTACTTCAAGTTTACTACTGTTACACTTATAGTACACTTAAACGTATACTTCAATTGGGCCAATTTAGTCCCAAGCGGTATTAAAATAGTACACTTACAAGTTTACTACTAGTACATTAATATTAGTATACTTATTACATAAAGTATACTTATATATATACTTGAACATTACTTAAGTATACTTGATAAAATGAACTTGAAGTATACTTCTTTTTCATAAGGGCAGTGAAACAAACTAATAGAGCAGCTGAACAAAAACCTCCTGAGCGCTTCACTAACTGAACTTCACACAGATGAACTGAGTCTCACAACAATCACATCAACTCACTGCAGAAATTCACTGACTTCACCTGCTTTATGAAGCTCATCATTACTGAATTACTAACTGAATTTATAACAGTGAAGATGTTTCTATCATGTGTGACGCGACTCACAGTCAAACTCAGTTGATTCAGTGATCGACAGAGACCCGTGTGTGATGATCCTCATGTCTGTTCAGAAACTGCAGGAACACACATGGATTTGGTGTCAAATTTGGGGATTAACAGTGACGTTTCAATCCAACTACAGTAAAAATATTCTCAAAGTCTCACAGCAGATATTCAGATTAATATACTGAAGTTGCTCTTGTAGATGTATTCAGAATTGAATGATACATTTTTAACAGTTTGGCTATTAGAAGATTGAATGATATGAAAAATACTGATTTTTACTAGATGTTCACTTCAGGATTTGTATTTTATGTCTGTTAATGAGTGACTGTCTTCAGGTAAATGATCTGGAGTGTGTTTGCATATTGATCAGATGCTTCAGTGCTCTGAGAGTGTTTATAGTGCTGTGAGTTTAACACTTCATCACTGAGAGCTTTTCTTCATTCAAACTGAAAGTAAACCACCAACAAGCAGAATGATGATCATCAGCGTCTGTATCTGGACTCTCATTCTTTCTGTTCAAGGTTCATTTACTCTATTAATAACTCAAAATGTGATTTATATGCATGTTTTTGATGTTCAGTATAGATTTTGTATTGGACACTTTGACTTTAATAACTGTTGCAATTATGATCTTATGAAATGTCATTCACAGAAATTACAGGACAAGTTTCTGTGACTCAAACTCCCTCAGCAGCAGCTGTTCAACCAGGAGAAACAGTTACTATAAACTGTAAAACTAGCAGAGGAATTGGAGATCGTTCTTGGGGTTGTGGTGGCTGTCTCTCCTGGTATCTGCAGAAACCTGGAGAAGCTCCTAAACTCCTCATTTATGGCATTAATTCACGACAGTCAGGAACTCCATCTAGATTCACTGGCAATGGAGCAAATTATGGAACAGATTTCACTCTGACCATCAGTGGAGTCCAGACTGAAGATGCTGGACATTATTACTGTCAGAGTGTACACAGGATCAACAGTAACTGGGTGTTCACACAGTGATAAAGAGTCGTACAAAAACCTCCGTCAGTCAGAGTCACAGTGACTGAACTGATACTGCAGCTGCTCACACACTTTCACACACACTCAACAACAGACACTCAAAATTATGAAGAGGTTCTCTTAGAAAGGTTTCTTTAGATCACTGTAAACTGAACACAATCACAAACTTTGGCAAATGTAGTTGTAAACAGAAGCATGTATGTTCATTCATCTACACCTGTCAATCATAACGCAAGAGCAGCATATATAAACAGCAGCTTACGTCACTCCAGTGAGAATATTCTTCCTGCGTCCCTCCATCACTCCATCTCCACCTTTATGTCCATTTTAATTCATTTCAGAAGTCCTGATGTACATAGTCGAGTCTTGTGACAGAAACAGATCCTCCATCATGGACACGACAGATGTGTTTACCTGCAGCATTAGTGCTGGTGATTTACAGCGACTCTTTCTGCAAGTTACATCATTACGCCAGTAGATGGAGACAAGAGACTGACTTTATGAGTGAATCAATGAATTATTAATCAACTGATTTGTTCAAAACACTGAATCATTCAGGAATGAAACAAGCATATTTGATGGCTCTGTCGCAATTCAGAAGCTGCATCCATCCTTCATCTGCATATAATAAAGAGTATAAACTATACTTTATCTTTATTGCAACTTAGTAAGATATGTCAAACATTTTTTTATTTTTACATTTGTATCAGTAGATATTTGAGTTGAATGTTGAAAGTTTAAATCCAAAACTTGTGTTTAAATGTGTAATTCAGCAATTTCTGTTGACACTGGTGCACAATGAATTCTGGGGTAGGAAAGGCTGCGAAGGATCCATCGGTGCATCCAAAATCGTGTACTGAGTAGGTACTACATTTGAATTTGAACTTATTTTGCGATCATTAAAAAACTATGTTCTATATAGTATGAATGTGTAGTATGAATGTAATCCAGATGAACTACATTCGCCATGTTGTCATTATCATGGACCTACCAGCGTCAGTTGCGTCACTTCACCTCCATTCATAAATCCTCTCCTGTGGCCTCATGGGATAGTAAATTGTCCATCGTATGCACACCTCAGAATCTCGCTGAAAGTAGTAGGTCATCCGGGGCCTTTTCGCCTAGAGTTTTTCAAATACTATGTATTTGGACATACCATGTTGGTGTACTGTTTTTCGCCTACTATATAGGGAAGTATTCGATTTCGGACGCAGGGCATCTGTTCATTTCACAGGAAATGAAGGACACATTTGAAGGAGCCTTCGAATTGGGACAGCCTTCGTCGCACAGCAGTGACGCAACTGACCTCTGAATGTGGCCTTTGAAGGATGCAGCCTCTGAATTGGGACACAGCCATAGGGTTCTTCTCATTTCTTATTTTTGCATCCTCGTTTCCTCTTCTCACTTCCTTTCCTCGCGTCTTAGCTCCACCCCCTTAGGATGCGATGGAAGGATACACCTGTGTATCCTCACTCATGACTCCTCGGGAAGCTTCCTCTCTCCTCATTCCTCACCTCCTCGAGGTGTTCAATTGGTTTCTGGGTCATGGGCTGGAGGACGGAGGAGTGAGGAAATGAGAAAGCATCAATTTGAGTATTGAGAAGCACCCATTATGTCTTTGGAAACAAGGGACAGTCTTCATGAGTGAATAATTGATTCATTCACTCAAATGATTCATTCAAAACACTGTTTCATTCAGGAACTATTGTGAGTCGCACTGCGGTTTATTTGGAAATATTTCAGTTGGCCGTACAAAAACAGACCAAGTAACTGTCAATATTGTGTCTAAATTTTAAGCTTCTTGTTTATAGAATTGTTGTACAGCAGCAAATTCACAATTGAAGTTGTGCAGATTTTCTGAAGAAAAAAAAAAAAAAAACAGCGCTCTGGATTATTAACATGTGGACTTGTGAAATGTTTCTGAAGTCTGAATGAAACAGAATATTAAACCAACTTAAACTTGCCCACAATCTCCTGAAGCGTTTGCATAGAGAGTGTGTTTTACATGAGCGACACACGCTTCAGTGCTCTGCATGTGTTTATAACTCTGTCAAACATCAAACATGATCAACAACTGTTTTTCACTAGAACTGAACCTACAACCAACAAAAATGACTTTCATCACCATATTGATCTGGACGCTGGCAGTATTATGTCGAGGTTTGTGTCAGTAAAGATTACATACATTATTTACTTGTTATTTTTATGTGTGTTGTGAAGATATATGGTTGTAAAAGTGTTTGTGATTTCTAATCTTTCTCTCTTGTCAGAATCTGTTGGTCAGGTGACAGTGACTCAAACTCCCTCAGAGCTGCTCTCTCAAACTGGACAATCAGTCACTGTGACCTGTAAATTTAACAGTGATCCAGCCTGTTGTTGTAATAGCAAACAGTGTCTCAGCTGGTTCTTACAGAAACCTGGAGAAGCTCCTAAACTCCTGATTTATGGAACAAGCACCCTCCAGTCAGGAACTCCATCTAGATTCAGTGGCAGTGGATCTAACAGTGATTTCACTCTGACCATCAGTGGAGTCCAGACTGAAGATGCTGGACATTATTACTGTCAGAGTGAACACAGTGGTGGTGTGTTCACACAGTGATAAAGAGTCGTACAAAAACCTCCGTCAGTCAGAGTCACAGTGACTGAACTGATACTGCAGCTGCTCACACACTTTCACACACTACTGACACACAGAGGACAAACACAGGAACTACACATGTGCTCAAAACTGACTTATGAGTGAAATCAGCTCTATTAGACTGTGATCTGTCCTGTGACAGACGGGTTTGACTCAAATATGCTCAGATTCAGAGAAAACAGAGTGTGTAAATTGATATGAAATCAAACTAACAATAATGGTGCCATATGTTGTTTTGTTTTTGAACATTAAACTACACTACAGTCATGGTGTATCAGTAACATAAAGATGTTTTTCAAGTAGCTCCTTCATCTAAAGCTGTTTATAAATGAATTACTCATAACTCATTTCTCATGAGCAGAAGTGAAAGTGTTCCAGTTCAGAGCGTTGAACCAATCAAAGAGTGAAACTGTGAGTTTGAGGTGAAAATCACATTTGCATTGGCAGGTTTAGTGATTGTGATCCTCTCAGAATAGAGCAGCTCCGTCTCCAGTGACCATGTTCAAACCCCAAGAGCTTCATTTGACATTTACTGCTAAATGCAGCTGTTCTCAACTATTACAATCAATCAAAAGCAGCTGAAACTTTAGTGCAGGACTTTGAATGAACGACACACTGATCAATGATGCAGTCGGACACAAATGTAACGCGTTCAGAAGCTTTATTGAATGAACAGCAATGGCAGCACATTGAAAGACTGCTTCAGTATTGAGCTGTAAATCACGTGACTGCTGTGAATCCTGCCGGACGCTCAGATACGGCTCGTCTCGACTGGAGAAACATCAGCACTCGGAGCTCTTGAGGAACGAGGCCTCGTGATCAGCTCCGTCATGTCTTACTCTGCAGACGAAGCGATCTGCGCCTTCCCAGCGTGCTTTGCTGAGGCTCAGGACGCTGCTGCGGCTGTAGCGTCCGTCCCGCTCGCTCTCTGCGCTGGTCTGAACCCCCTCGGTGACCTCTGACCCGTCCAGCGTCCAGCTCACCGTCGCCCCCTGTGGAGAGTAAGAGCTGAGCAGGCAGAGCAGTGCGGCTGAGTCTCCAGAGATCTGCAGAGAAGAGGGCGGCAGCAGAGACACGGAGGGCTTCACTGCGGGACCAGCTGCACAAACACACAAACACAGTCTTCAGCGCACAGTTTATCAAATATTTACATCTGCAGCTACAATCTTCACTGGAACAGACATGATAATGCTGTGAAATATATAATAATTTTATGTTTACTGTAATTCAAAAATGCTGATTTTGTACATAAACCACAAATATATTTTATATTCTAAAGTACTTTGAAAATATTCTCAGCGAAATCAATATTCACTACAACAGATGCAGACATGAACTTCTGTATAAACAATTTAAATTTAAACTTTAAATTTATAAGTTCAATTTAAAATGATCCCCAGAATGATTTTGAAAAACATTGTCCATTGATGATTATATTATGATGTCGTTATAAGATCTAGAAAACAAATTTAATGATCATTTCAATATTAATTGTATTTTGAAAATATTCTGCTATTCAGACGATCACAATTATAAACGTCATCAAATCTGAGTTTAAATCGTTTAAATGAATATTGGCTGTATTATCAAACGTTGTTTTCATGCATTTAAAAAAACCTTAATTTTTTTAAACTACCAAGAATTAAAACAAAATGATCGAGAAATAATTTCATAGATTTTAAAGTACTGCAGTCAGAACATTAAAATACAATTTAAAAAAGCCTTTTAAAAACAATATGAATTATAAAATTAGTAGTCAAAATTAATAGTGAAATAAAGGGAAAAATACTTTTTTTGTAGAATTAGTAAGTTACAGAACATTTTAATCTCAATCTAATTTTTAAAAACATTGTCCACATGAAAACTGATGAATATATTTTGACTACATTTCTATTTTGGCAATCAATCGAAATTTTCAGCAAAGTTTCAAATATGATTTTTTGATCTTTTTCAAATATGATTCTGTGAAGACAATCACATCCATCAGCAAAATTAATAGTTTAAATTGATTTTCAAATACTCATTAGATAAATGTCTTTGTCTGATGATGACGCCTACAGAACTAGATTTATTTTGTCTGTTTTACCAAACTTTTGTGTCATGCATTTAAAAAACCTTGTTAAATTTACCATTAATTACAGACAAAATTATATCAAGAAATAATTGAATATATCATGAAATACTGCCGTCCATACAGTTAAATACAATGAAATGTTACTAATAAGTTAAATTATTTATGTAAAATGAAAAATGGCATTAAACAACAATATGAAACTAAAATGAAAGTAAATTATGAAATAACTACATGAAATACTGCAATTAATAAAGAAACCTTTCAAAAACATTTTATAATAAAAAATCTTGTTGACAAATGTTTGCTGAAATAATCTAAAAATATAATGATTGAATTAAAATATCATACACTTTTATTAGAGAATTTAAGAGACTTACTGATGGTCAGTTTAGTTCCTCCACCGAAAGTGAACCACAGTGCTTCATTCTAGTGAAAGCGTCGTACAAAAACCTCCGTCACACTCAAATGAACACAAACTCCAGCAGAGAAAGAGACGAACGACACTCACACACACTGATATGAGACTCAACAGCAGCTCTTCTCAACATCAACATGATTGAGCTGAAAAGAGACACACAGTATTCATCTTTTAAATAAATACTTGTTATTGCATGAATGCTAAAATTTTATAATCAGTCCAAAACTACATTTATCACATTTACAAAACATGAGTGATTTCAACTCTGCCAAATCTATTTACCTGCTTTATAATGAAATCTTTAGCAAGATTTAGATGGTCATTCTCTATTGGATGACCTTTGACCTGTTCTACAGTATCATGATGATATCAAATCTGCAGCACAGGTATTAAATGCTCTCAGCATCAAAGTCTGAATGAAACTGATCATTAAAACAGTGTTTAGAGGGAGAAGATCCACCCAAAATAACATGAAGTAAATCATGAGTGTCTGTTTCTGAAAATGATCAATAGAAATTTATTAGCAAAGATACTAAATGACAAAACAGTGTTTCTGCTGTCTTCAGGGAAATGATCTGGAGTGTGTTTGCATATTGATCAGATGCTTCAGTGCTCTGAGAGTGTTTATAGTGCTGTGAGTTTAACACTTCATCACTGACACACACAACAATCTTCATCAACATGACCTTCATCATCATCTTCATCTGGACTCTCACAGCGTTTGCTCAAGGTTTGTGGAGCACAAGTTTGATATGAATTCATTTCTTCAAGTATATTGTCAAAGTTTTGAGTTGATTTTCTTCTTGTTGTGTGTTTCAGAGTGTAGAGGACAGATCACCGTCACTCAGAGTCCCTCAATGACAGCAGCTCAACCAGGACAAACTGTGAACATCAGCTGTAAAACCAGCAGTGATGTGTATTACAGTAGTTCTTATAGGACCTACTTATTCAGCTGGTACTTACAAAAACCTGGAGAAGCTCCTAAACGCCTGATTTATTGGGCCAACACCCTCCAGTCAGGAACTCCATCTAGATTCAGTGGCAGTGGATCTAACAGTGATTTCACTCTGACCATCAGTGGAGTCCAGACTGAAGATGCTGGACATTATTACTGTCAGAGTGAACACTACATCAACAGTAACTATGTGTTCACACAGTGATAAAGAGTCGTACAAAAACCTCCGTCAGTCAGAGTCACAGTGACTGAACTGATACTGCAGCTGCTCACACACTTTCACACACACTCAACAGCAGAAGGTTTTCAAACACACAGATCTAAACATTCTCCTACAAATGTTTCTCTCTCATAAACATTCATCAAGTCAAGTCAGCAGACCAAACACATCTGAAACCAGACAAAATGGACCTGATGGACTTGTTTCTGTTTATGATAATAATTTATCATTGGCATATGACAAAGATTTTGGCTATAGGAAATAGAAATATTTAATTTAACTCCATTCAAATAAACAAAATGAACAAAATGACTTCAATAAAAATTTGTTCATGTTCAGTAAAATGATTCGACCTTCCCATTACTTTCACAGAAGCCTATACCACACATCAGGACAACAGACAGAGATTGAGAAAGTGAACAATCTAATCAAATGATCTGGAAGTAATTAAATCCACAATCTCTTTTATGGCTTAATTTAAAAAGATTACAGATGAGGTCGTGTGAAAACAACAACGTCACATACTATCGTTTGCATAGATTACTTTCTGGTTTATACTTCGTAGTATTGAGTAGGTTCTCCTCATCTTTTGATCAATGAATTTTCATGACTTTTCCAGTCATCTGTCATTTGTTTTACATTTACAAACTTTTTTCTTCTCTGTTCCTGATGGATGGTTTTTGCTGCCTCCTGTTGGTCATTGTGCACCACGTATTCACAACGCACGTGTTCAAACAAAAATGAAGACATTTTTCAAAATTATGCAGTAGAAATGAAAATCATACAGGTTTGGAACATGCATATGAGGGAGAATAACAGATTTTTAGGTTAAATATCCCTTCAAGACTCTGAGAAGAAGCTCTTCTCTGTTCGAAATCGCCCTATATTCCCTACATTACTCCACCCAAGTGTGCCACACAAGTCCTGAAAAGAGAAGCCAAAGCGTCTCGATCGCCCCCAGGTGGCTGGATGCAGTATAGATCATAAACCCCGCCCTCTCCATGTAATCTAATAGGACGTGAGACAAACTAAACAATTAAATTACACTTCAAATACATTTTTTCCAAAGATGGTTTCTGTTATTTTATGTAGACACAATGGGTTGTTCTTCAGTAAAGGAGGACAAAACAGGACAAACAAAAACAGTGAAAATACTGCAGAGCTCAAAACAGAAGCAGCCATCTTGATGTACCAACTCTCTGCACGATCACTTCCGCATTTTGTCTCAGCCAGCTCAGTAACATCTGGCACAGCGCCGGAAGCCGTTTTCGCTAGTGGTTAATTGTGGATACATCGCAGAAGAATATGATATTTTACACTCACTGTTTAAAGGGGTCATGACATGAGAAATTTCTTTAGTCTTTTGGCATATAAGAGGTCTTTGTATCATTATTACATCCTGCAAGTTCCATAACTTAAAACGTCCTCGTCATCAATAAAAAGCATTTATATAATCAAGCTATAAAAAAACAGCTGGAACAGAGGTGGCATGTGACGTCACATGGCGCACAATCATTTGCATACGACTGCCTCTGGAGCAAGACAACAACGCCTACTTTTACATCATCGCATCGTTGGCCCCGCCCACTGGTGTTCAGTCGATGAGCAGCAGTGTTGCCAAGGCTACTTTTACTCTGTTGCCGCGGGTTGTTTTTCGTGTCCGTGGGTTGAATCGACCCAA
This sequence comes from Mylopharyngodon piceus, assembly GCA_039654765.1. Taxonomy (NCBI): domain Eukaryota; kingdom Metazoa; phylum Chordata; class Actinopteri; order Cypriniformes; family Xenocyprididae; genus Mylopharyngodon; species Mylopharyngodon piceus. Next base: position 1,946,067 of record CM077444.1, on the reverse strand, counting down.
AATAACGTGATATTTAGTCCCTGGAATGCGAATTTTACCTGTGGAGTCCCGCCAAAAACGCGAATTTTACCCCCAGACCGTGAGTTTTACTGTGACAAGATTGAGATGCCACGCAGACGTTGTGCTGTTCCTGTCTGTGGGAAAACATCATCTTTGTATAAGCTGCCGAACGCTCCTGATGTCAGAGAAAAATGAATTCAGTTTATTTTTAATGAACATCCTATAGTCACATCAGTGCTGACTTGTTTGTATTGTGCATTTTACCAGCGACTGTTTTGATTGATGGTAAAAATCAACCTAAGAAGGACCAAACCAGTTCCTCAACACCAAAACAAAGAGACTTCCATGTGGGATCAAAGAAATCTCATGGAAAATACTGATAAACTAAGAGGCGTTACGTGTGTTGATGTCCACACAAGTCACCTCTCTGTGTTTAAAGTCACTGTGAAATCAAAATGGACAATTATTGTTTTTTATGGAATGTTGCAGTATTTATTATAAAAGGTTTATCAACGCACATCATTATTTTTTAATATTCAGCTAAGTTTTTAAAGTTCACATTTATATTTGATGTTGTGATTGACAGGATGAGATGAACGAGCTCCTCCTGAACCTTCATTTAGAGCCTCATTTAAATACAGAATGAGTTCATTTGCATATTGATCAGATGCTTCAGTGCTCTGAGAGTGTTTATAGTGCTGTGAGTTTAACACTTCATCACTGACACACACAACAATCTTCATCAACATGACCTTCATCATCATCTGGACACTTTTATACTGCTTTATACTACAAGGTGAACAGTATTTATCTAAAATAAATCATTTAAATTATATAATTTTAACATCTTAAAAATGTGTCAAATAATATATACTTTATGGACTAATAAATTATTTGCTTTTCAGGCTGTAGATCTCAGATCACAGTGACTCAGACTCCTGTGAAAACTCCCACACCAGGAGAAAATGTTGTGATGAGCTGTAAACTCAGTACTGTTACAACACACGGTGGTGGTAGATGCAGCCCACCCTGTGTGTCCTGGTATTTACAGAAACCTGGAGAAGTTCCTAAACTCCTGATTCGTCTTGTAAACACCCTCCAGTCAGGAACTCCACCTAGATTCAGTGGCAGTGGATCTGGGACTGATTTCACTCTGACCATCAGTGGAGTCCAGACTGAAGATGCTGGACATTATTACTGTCAGAGTTACCACTACATTAACAGTAAAGATGTGTTCACACAGTGATAAAGAGTCGTACAAAAACCTCCGTCAGTCAGAGTCACAGTGACTGAACTGATACTGCAGCTGCTCACACACTTTCACACACACTCAACAACAGACACTCCTAATTATGAAGAGGTTCTCTTAGAAAGGTTTCTTTAGATCACTGTAAACTGAACACAATCACAAAACTTTAACAAATGTAGTTGTAAACAGAAGCATGTATGTTCATTCATCTACACCTGTCAATCATAACGCAAGAGCAGCATATATAAACAGCAGCTTACGTCACTCCAGTGAGAATATTCTTCCTGCGTCCCTCCATCACTCCATCTCCACCTTTATGTCCGTTTTAATTCATTTCAGAAGTCCTGATGTACATAGTCGAGTCTTGTGACAGAAACAGATCCTCCATCATCACACGACAGATGTGTTTACCTGCAGCATTAGTGCTGGTGATTTACAGCGACTCTTTCTGCAAGTTACATCGTTACGCCAGTAGATGGAGACAAGAGACTGACTTTATGAGAGAATCAATTAATTATTAATCAACTGATTTGTTCAAAACACTGAATCGTTCAGGAAAGAAACAAGCATATTTGATGGCTCTCTCCCAATGAAGAGGCTGCATGTTCATTCTGAAGGCCAACCAAATGAAATTATCCTTCACAGCCGCACTTTAATTTTATTGGTTCACGCTATAGTCAGTCTCTGAAGGCAGGAAATCACTCACGAGCTTCAGAGAGAAACTTCAGTAAACAACTCTTTTTTTCCCTTATTAATTATTGCCCCCAATCCTCTGACATCATATAATTTTATTTTATTTCATATATATATGGCTCAGAATAACAAGTCAAACAGTGAAACTGAGTGGAGTTAAACTCATTTGCATCACATTTGTGATCGTGTTCCTCTGAGAATTGAGCAGATCTCGTTTCATCATGTATCTGCAGGTGTTTTCATGCTCCATTGAGTGAAGTTTATTTATAAAATATCAGCTAAAGTCCTGATCCAATGAAAGACCCGAAACAAAAATGACACAAAAAAGGACACAAAGACATAATGTTACAATTATGTTTTATTGACTAAATTTTAATAAAATCATGACTGAAAAAGCACATATATAGTCGGCAGATCTACTCTGAACACTGCTGTCTCCTCACAGTGTCTCCAGTGGACGCAGGCTGGCCGCTCCGTGTGTCCTCACAGCTCACCGAGACGCTCTTCATCCACTCCTCCTCAGAGAGAGTCAGGCTGCTGCTCCAGCTGTACAGACCGTCCTTCTCCAGGAGCCCAGCGCTGCTCTCCTGAGACCTGCTGCTCCCGTCCACCTTCAGCTCAGGCTCCAGTCTGACGGGAAGCCCTTGTTGGCCACACACACCAGTGTCGCTGTGTTCAGAGAGGAGATCTCTGCACTGGAGGGCGGCAGGACGCTCACTTTAGGAGGAGTGACGCCTGAGAGAAGAACAGAGAAATCAGTTACCAGTGGCTCTCCATTAGGATTCGAGAGAAAACTAGGAGAAATTCTCCAGCAGCAAGAGAAACAACATGAAGAAGAAATCAATCAAAGAAAATCACATCATTATTCCTTTAACACATTAATGCTCACAAACTCCTACACATGAACAGAGAAAATGTTCAGAATACATTTCACATTCTGGTAAATATGCTGATTAATTATTAAAGCTGCAGTCCGTAAGTTTGTCTCTTTGTCTCCATCTCTGTTTGAAACCTGCAATTGCAGTTATTTGTGGAATTATCTTCCTTACATGGGTTGTGCATCGGCACGGCTCCTCAGCGCGGACGAATCTAATGTTTTGAGGTGTATGTGTGGCTGTCAGTCACCGCACCGGTGTGGATCTTCACTTACTTCAGAATTACAGATTCTACGTCTTGGAAGTATGTTCAAAATAAGAAGTTTCACTGGAAAATGTCATCTGAACAAGTACATAACATGTCTGCCACTTTTGTTCTGACCAACTGAGGAAAAAAAAGTTGCACAATAAACCGCGTTACCAATGGCAGGGCTCCACAGCGCGACCATTTTATTTGCATTTGCGATTGAAAATTACTGTGTGCGACTGTGAAAAAGTATTTAGGAGCCACAGTGCGACTGACCCGATCAGACCCGGTTCTACAGGGGTGCTAGAGGGTACAAAACAGGCCAAACAGATTTTGCAAACGCGACGCGTCAGTGCGTATTTGTGTTTCCAGTCTGGAGAGCGTGGAGAGAGAACGTGTTGTTGCAGCGCTGAGCAATGTAGCCAATCACTGATGATTTCTTGAACACAATGGCCAATCAGAGGCGTTTAAGTTACACCGTTCAAAACACTGAGGTTTTGAATATATAATTATAAATTAGATTTTTTTTTTCTTTTGTTTTAACAAGTTGGAAAAAGAAAATTTTGACTGAGAAAAAACAACAACTAATTTCAGGTCATTGAGCATCAGTTTTACAAACAAGAATCTACAATCTAAAAAATGCTGGGTTGTTTCAAATATGGACAAACCTATCCATTGGTTTATATTTTGAAATTAAAATTTTAAACCCAACGGTTGGGTTTGTCCATATTTGACCCAAACATGGGTTGAAACAACCCAGCATTTTTTAGAGTGACCTGAAAAAGACAAATAAGAGTCCAAACGAAACAACAAATTAGAAATAGAAGTACTATTATTTCTCTATAATGTTTGTACTTGATTCACTTTATCAGCATTAAACTTTCAATAAATTGATCTGAATGTTTTTAGAGAAGAATTTTTACAAATCCTGTGATCACCAAAGCGATGAAAGTCATATTGAAGAAATAGATTTGAAGTGTCATTTTCATGATCAACTTCACTGAAACTCGCTTTGGTTAAAAGAGTCAAAGATCAGATGTGAATAAACACAAGAACTGCAGGAATTCACTACAATTTAAGATGGACAAAGGAATCATGAAGGAAACATTGTGTGTCACATCCACTATAACTTTAAACTTCATTTCCACAAATATAAACCTTTTTACTCCTTAGACAGAGCCGCTTTATTAAGAGAAAATACAATCAAGAGTTTGGAAATATTGAGTTCATTTAACAACAGACTAAAAAAATCCATCATTTTTGTGACTTTAAATTTTTTTTTTAGAAATTTTAAGTTTAATTGTCTTAAATTTTCAAGTAAAAAAGTGATACCAAAATACCAATTAAATGTTATTGTTATTGTTTAATGATAACGTTTCACTAACTGAACTTCACACAGATGAACTGAGTCTCACAACAATCACATCAACTCACATTACTGAATTACTAACTGAATTTCTAAAAGTGAAGATGTTTCTATCATGTGTGACGCGACTCACAATCAAACTCAGTTGATTCAGTGATCGACAGAGACTCGTGTGTGATGATCCTCATGTCTGTTCAGAAACTGCAGGAACACACATGGATTTGGTGTCAAATTTGGGGATTAACAGTGACGTTTCAATCCAACTACAGTAAAAAATATATAGAGTATAATATGAGTCTCACAGCAGATATTCAGTTTAATATACTGAAGTTGCTCTTGTAGATGTATTCAGAATTGAATGATACATTTTTAACAGTTTGGCTATTAGAAGATTGAATGATATGAAAAAGACTGATTTTTACTAGATGTTCTCACTTTAATTGTATTTTGTGTCTGTTAATGAGTGACTGTCTTCAGGTAAATGATCTGGAGTGTGTTTGCATATTGATCAGATGCTTCAGTGCTCTGAGAGTGTTTATAGTGCTGTGAGTTTAACACTTCATCACTGACACACACAACAATCTTCATCAACATGACCTTCATCATCATCTTCATCTGGACTCTCACAGCGTTTGCTCAAGGTTTGTGGAGCACAAGTTTGATATGAATTCATTTCTTCAAGTATATTGTCAAAGTTTTGAGTTGATTTTCTTCTTGTTGTGTGTTTCAGAGTGTAGAGGACAGATCACCGTCACTCAGAGTCCCTCAATGACAGCAGCTCAACCAGGACAAACTGTGAAAATCAACTGTAAAACCAGCAGAGATGTGCATTACAATAGAGATTGGAGCTATTATGTTTTGTCCTGGTACCTACAGAAACCAGGAGAAGCTCCAAAACTCCTAATTTATAAAGCAAACCTCCTCCAGTCAGGAACTCCATCTAGATTCAGTGGCAGTGGATCTAACAGTGATTTCACTCTGACCATCAGTGGAGTCCAGACTGAAGATGCTGGACATTATTACTGTCAGAGTTTACACTGGATCAACAGTAAAGATGTGTTCACACAGTGATAAAGAGTCGTACAAAAACCTCCGTCAGTCAGAGTCACAGTGACTGAACTGATACTGCAGCTGCTCAAAGGAGGATCTGAAACAACATCGTCACACAAACATCTGAAATCAAACCATCTAAATTAATCTGCCACTCTTAATAATTATAGAGGTCAGAAAGAGATTTTGTGCTCTTATAGATCAGTAACACGTTTGAGATCTGAGTGATTTCAGTTTGCCCTAGTTGCTGCCTTTTATTAATAATAGATGTTCATTTTCATAATTCTCCATGGTTATTTGATGTGAGTATCCCATCCTAACATGTCATTTGTACACTATACACTGTATTCATACTATATACTGCAGACAGTAAGAGTTTTATATTAGCTGCTGTTTTAATTGTAGTCCTGTTCAACAGTTCAGTTCAGACACGCCTCACTGAACGTTCTTATAACAAAAATCTGTTCGCTGGGAAAGATGTACCTTTTCACTTTCCCGCCCCAGTGACAGAACTGTACCTTTTTTTCTAACAGCGTTCAAACACTTTCACAAACACTCAACAACAGACACTCACTCAACAAATACAAAGAGATTCTCTCAGAATGCTTTCTTTAGATAACTGTAAATCCAGACATGATCACAAAATTTTAACAAATTTAGCTGTAAACAGAAGTTGGGCTGTGCATGTTCATCACCTGTCAATCATAACTGCTTACATCACTCCATCTCCACCTTTAACCAGCAGGCACAGGATGTAGACTCCAACATCAGTCAGACATTGGATTTTGGTTGAAAATAAAAACTGGGTTGACATAGGCGAAAAACAGTATGTGACAAAAGAAGTATTTATCAATTCACAGCACTCATAAAAGAGTAGGCGAAAAGTACCCAGATGACCTACTACTTCTGGTGAGATTCTGAAGTGTGCATATGACTGACACTTTACTATCCCATGCCACAGGAGAGGATTTGTGAACGAAGTAATTACTTATTCAAAATAAGTACCTACTCAAGAGAGTATGTGATTTCGGAAGCAGCCCGTGTTGTTCAGAGACAGTTTATTCTACTGTGATTCATTTGGAAATATTTCAGTTAGCCGAACAAAAACAGACAAAGTAACTTGCAGAATTGTAAATTACTAAAATGTAAGTTACTCAATAATAGATTCTTGTTTATTAAACTGTTTCATACAGTAAAAGCAATATCACATTCACAATGGTGCGGTTGGTCTGATATTCAGAAACAACATCTTGCTCATGTGATGTTGCTTCATATCAATAAAGGATTATATTAACATGAACTTTCGAAATGTTTTGTGAATGAAACAGCACATTAAACCAACTTAAACCTGTCACTCCTGAAGCGTTTGCATAGAGAGAGTGTTTTACATGAGCGACACACGCTTCAGTGCTCTGCATGTGTTTATAACTCTGTCAAACATCAAACATGATCAACAACTGTTTTTCACTAGAACTGAACCTACAACCAACAAAAATGACTTTCATCACCATATTGATCTGGACGCTGGCAGTATTATGTCGAGGTTTGTGTCAGTAAAGATTACATACATTATTATTATTTTTTTCATGTTTGTTGTGAAGTTGTGGTTGTAAAAGTGTTTGTGATTTCTAATCTTACTCTCTTCACAGAATCTGTTGGTCAGGTGACAGTGACTCAAACTCCCTCAGAGCTGCTCTCTCAAACTGGACAATCAGTCACTGTGACCTGTAAATTTAGCAGAGATCCAACCTGTTGTTGTAGTGGCAAACACTGTCTTAGCTGGTACTTACAGAAACCTGGAGAAGCTCCTAAACTCCTGATTTATGGAACAAGCAGCCTCCAGTCAGGAACTCCATCTAGATTCAGTGGCAGTGGATCTAACAGTGATTTCACTCTGACCATCAGTGGAGTCCAGACTGAAGATGCTGGACATTATTACTGTCAGAGTTTAAATTGCAGGACAAATTCTGGTGGCTCTTGTGTGGGTGATCATGTGTTCACACAGTGATAAAGAGTCGTACAAAAACCTCCGTCAGTCAGAGTCACAGTGACTGAACTGATACTGCAGCTGCTCACACACTTTCACACACTACTGACACACAGAGGACAAACACAGGAACTACACATGTGCTCAAAACTGAGTTATGAATAAATCAGCTCTATGCCTGATCTGTCCTGTGACAGACAGGTTTGACTCAAATATGCTCAGAATCTGAGACAACTTGATATCAAATCAAACAAAAAATTTTCCTCAGTTCCAGTGTTCAATCATACTGTACCCCTGATAAACTTGTCTCGCCTTATAAAACTACAACTGAAACTCCATGAGCAGAAGTGAAAGTGTTCCAGTTCAGAGCGTTGAACCAATCAAAGAGTGAAACTGTGAGTTTGAGGTGAAAATCACATTTGCATTGGCAGGTTTAGTGATTGTGATCCTCTCAGAATAGAGCAGCTCCGTCTCCAGTGACCATGTTCAAACCCCAAGAGCTTCATTTGACATTTACTGCTAAATGCAGCTGTTCTCAACTATTACAATCAATCAAAAGCAGCTGAAACTTTAGTGCAGGACTTTGAATGAACGACACACTGATCAATGATGCAGTCGGACACAAATGTAACGCGTTCAGAAGCTTTATTGAATGAACAGCAATGGCAGCACATTGAAAGACTGCTTCAGTATTGAGCTGTAAATCACGTGACTGCTGTGAATCCTGCCGGACGCTCAGATACGGCTCGTCTCGACTGGAGAAACATCAGCACTCGGAGCTCTTGAGGAACGAGGCCTCGTGATCAGCTCCGTCATGTCTTACTCTGCAGACGAAGCGATCTGCGCCTTCCCAGCGTGCTTTGCTGAGGCTCAGGACGCTGCTGCGGCTGTAGCGTCCGTCCCGCTCGCTCTCTGCGCTGGTCTGAACCCCCTCGGTGACCTCTGACCCGTCCAGCGTCCAGCTCACCGTCGCCCCCTGTGGAGAGTAAGAGCTGAGCAGGCAGAGCAGTGCGGCTGAGTCTCCAGAGATCTGCAGAGAAGAGGGCGGCAGCAGAGACACGGAGGGCTTCACTGCGGGACCAGCTGCACAAACACACAAACACAGTCTTCAGCGCACAGTTTATCAAATATTTACATCTGCAGCTACAATCTTCACTGGAACAGACATGATAATGAAGAGAAAATCACAAGCATTTCATCTTTACTGTAATTCAAAAATGCTGCTTTTGTACATAAACCACAAATATATTTTATATTCTAAAGTACTTTGAAAATATTCTCAGCGAAATCAATATTCACTACAACAGATGCAGACATGAACTTCTGTACAAACAATTTAAATTTAAACTTTAATTTTATAAGTTCAATTTCAAATGATCCCCAGAATGATTTTGAAAAACATTGTCCATTGATGATTATATTATGATGTTGTTATACGATCTAGAAAACAAATTCAATGATCATTTCAATATTAATTGTATTTTAGAATTTTCTGCTATTCAGATGATCTCAATTATAAACGTCATCAAATCTGAGTTTAAACCGTTTAAATGAATATTAGCTGTATTATCAAACGTTGTTTCCATGCATTTAAAAAAACTTTATTTTTCAAACTACCAAGAATTAAAAACAAAATGATTAAGAAATAATTTAAAAAGATTTTAAAGTACTGCAGTCAGAACATTAAAATACAATGAAAAAAAAACGACTTTTAAAAACAATATGAATTATAATATTAGTAGTGAAAATTAATAGAGAAATAAAGGGAAAAAGACTTTTTTTGTAGAATTAGTAAGTTACAGAACATTTTAATCTCAATCTAATTTTTAAAAACATTGTCCACATGAAAATTGATGAATATATTTTGACTACATTTCTATTTCGGCAATCAATCGAAATTTTCAGCATAGTTTCGAACATGATTTTTTGATCTTTTTCAAATATGATTCTGTGAAGACAATCACATCCATCAGCAAAATTAATAATTTGAATGATTGATTTTCAAATGCTCATTAGATAAATTTTGTCTGATGATGACGCCTACAGAACTAGATTTATTTTGTCTGTTTTATCAAACTTTTGTGTCATGCATTTAAAAAAACCTTGTTAAATTGACCATTAATTATAGACAAAATTATATCAAGAAATAATTGAATATATCATGAAATACTGCCATCCATATAATTAAATACAATGAAATGTTACTAATAAGTTAAATTATTTATGTAAAATGAAAAATAGCAGCAATATGAAACTAAAATGTAAGTAAATTATGAAATAATTACATGAAATACTGCAATAAAGAAAACTTTTAAAAAACATTTTATAATAAAATAATAATCTTGTTGACAAATGTTTGCTGAAATAACCTAAAAATATAGATAAAATGATTGAATTAAAATATCATACACTTTCATTAGAGAATTTTAGAGACTTACTGATGGTCAGTTTAGTTCCTCCACCGAAAGTGAACCACAGTGCTTCATTCTAGTGAAAGCGTCGTACAAAAACCTCCGTCACACTCAAATGAACACAAACTCCAGCAGAGAAAGAGACGAACGACACTCACACACACTGATATGAGACTCAACAGCAGCTCTTCTCAACATCAACATGATTGAGCTGAAAAGAGACACAAAATGATCATCTTTTAAAGAAATACTTGTTATTGCATGAATGCTAAAATTTTATAATCAGTCCAAAACTACATTTATCACATTTACAAAACATGAGTGATTTCAACTCTGCCAAATCTATTTACCTGCTTTATAATGAAATCTTTAGCAAGATTTAGATGGTCATTCTCTATCGGATGACCTTTGACCTGTTCTACAGTATCATGATGATATCAAATCTGCAGCACAGGTATTAAATGCTCTCAGCATCAAAGTCTGAATGAAACTGATCATTAAAACAGTGTTTAGAGGGAGAAGATCCACCCAAAATAACATGAAGTAAATCATGAGTGTCTGTTTCTGAAAATGATCAATAGAAATTTATTAGCAAAGATACTAAATGACAAAACAGTGTTTCTGCTGTCTTCAGGTAAATGATCTGGAGTGTGTTTGCATATTGATCAGATGCTTCAGTGCTCTGAGAGTGTTTATAGTGCTGTGAGTTTAACACTTCATCACTGACACACACAACAATCTTCATCAACATGACCTTCATCATCATCTGGACACTTTCATACTGCTTTATACTACAAGGTGAACAGGTTAAATTTGAAATAAATAAGTTAAATTATATAGTTATAACACAACTTTAAAATGTGAAAAATAATATATATTTTATTTACTGATAAATGATTTGTTTTTCAGGGTGTAGAACTCAGATCACAGTGACTCAGACTCCTGCAGTGAAAACTGCTAAACCAGACGAAACTGTTGAGATGAGCTGTAAACTAAGTAGAGCTGAAACATACTGCAACCCAGCCTGTGTGTCCTGGTACTTACAGAAACCTGGAGAAGCTCCTAAACTCCTGATTCGTCGTGTAAACACCCTCCAGTCAGGAACTCCATCTAGATTCAGTGGCAGTGGATCTGGGATTGATTTCACTCTGACCATCAGTGGAGTCCAGACTGAAGATGCTGGACATTATTACTGTCAGAGTTTCCACTACATCAACAGTAAATATGTGTTCACACAGTGATAAAGAGTCGTACAAAAACCTCCGTCAGTCAGAGTCACAGTGACTGAACTGATACTGCAGCTGCTCACACACTTTCACACACACTCAACAACAGACACTCCTAATTATGAAGAGGTTCTCTTAGAAAGGTTTCTTTAGATCACTGTAAACTGAACACAATCACAAAACTTTAACAAATGTAGTTGTAAACAGAAGCATGTATGTTCATTCATCTAAACCTGTCAATCATAACGCAAGAGCAGCATATATAAACGGCAGCTTACGTCACTTCAGTGAGAATATTCTTCCTGCGTCCCTCCATCTCCACCTTTATGTCCATTTTAATTCATTTCAGAAGTCCTGATGTCCATAGTCGAGTCTTGTGACAGAAACAGATCCTCCATCATCACATGACAGATGTGTTTACCTGCAGCATTAGTGCTGGTGATTTACAGCGACTCTTTCTGCAAGTTACATCGTTACGCCAGTAGATGGAGACAAGAGACTGACTTTATGAATGAATCAATGAATTATTAATCAACTGATTTGTTCAAAACACTGAATCATTCAGGAAAGAAACAAGCATATTTGATGGCTCTCTCCCAATGAAGAGGCTGCATGTTCATTCTGAAGGCCAACCAAATGAAATTATCCTTCACAGCCACACTTAAATGTTATTGGTTCACGCTATAGTCAGTCTCTGAAGGCAGGAAATCACTCACGAGCTTCAAAGAGAAACTTCAGTGAACAACTCCCTTTTTTCCCCTTATTAATTTAATTATTGCCTCCAATCCTCTGACATCATATCATTTTATTTTATTTCATATATACTGTATATGGCTCAGAATAACAAGTCAAACAGTGAAACTGAGTGGAGTTAAACTCATTTGCATCACATTTGTGATCGTGTTCCTCTGAGAATTGAGCAGATCTCGTTTCATCATGTATCTGCAGGTGTTTTCATGCTCCATTGAATGAAGTTTATTTATAAAATATCAGCTAAAGTCCTGATCCAATGAAAGACCCGAAACAAAAATGACACAAAAAAGGACACAAAGACATAATGTTACAATTATGTTTTATTGACTGAATTTTAATAAAATCATGACTGAAAAAGCACACATATAGTCAGCAGATCTACTCTGAACACTGCTGTCTCCTCACAGTGTCTCCAGTGGACGCAGGCTGGCCGCTCCGTGTGGCCTCACAGCTCACCGAGACGCTCTTCATCCACTCCTCCTCAGAGAGAGTCAGGCTGCTGCTCCAGCTGTACAGACCGTCCTTCTCCAGGAGCCCAGCGCTGCTCTCCTGAGACCTGCTGCTCCCGTCCACCTTCCAGCTCAGGCTCCAGTCTGACGGGAAGCCCTTGTTGGCCACACACACCAGTGTCGCTGTGTTCAGAGAGGAGATCTCTGCACTGGAGGGCGGCAGGACGCTCACTTTAGGAGGAGTGACACCTGACAGAAGAACAGAGAAATCAGTTAGTGGCTCTCCTTTAGGATTCGAGAGAAAACTAGGAGAAATTCTCCAGCAGCAAGAGAAACAACATGAAGAAGAAAACAATCAAAGAAAATCACATCATTATTCCTTTAACACATTAATGCTCACAAACTCCTACACATGAACAGAGAAAATGTTCAGAATACATTTCACATTCTGGTAAATATGCTGATTAATTATTAAAGCTGCAGTCTGTAAGTTTGTCTCTTTGTCTCCATCTCTGTTTGAAACCTGCAATTGCAGTTATTTGTGGAATTATCTTCCTTACATGGGTTGTGCATCGGCACGGCTCCTCAGCGCGGACGAATCTAATGTTTTGAGGTGTATGTGTGGCTGTCAGTCACCGCACCGGTGTGGATCTTCACTTACTTCAGAATTACAGATTCTACGTCTTGGAAGTGTGTTCAAAATAAGAAGTTTCACCGGAAAATGTCATCTGAACAAGTACATAACATGTCTGCCACTTTTGTTCTGAACAACTGAAAAAAAAAAAGTTTTACAATAAATCGCGCTACCAATGGCAGGGCTCTACAGCGCGACCATTTTATTTGCATTAGCGATTGAAAATTACTGTGTGCGACTGTGAAAAAGTATTTAGGAGCCACAGTGCGACTGACCCGATCAGACCCGGTTCTACAGGGGTGCTAGAGGGTACAAAACAGGCCAAACAGATTTTGCAAACGCGACGCGTCAGTGTGTATTTGTGTTTCCAGTCTGGAGAGCCTGGAGAGAGAACGTGTTGTTGCAGCGCTGAGCAATGTAGCCAATCGCTGATGATTTCTTGAATACACTGGCCAATCAGAGGCATTTAAATCACACCATTCAAAACGCTGAGGTTTTGAATATAAAATTATAAATTAGATTTTTTTTGTTTTGTTTTAACAAGTTGGAAAAAAAAATTTTGACCGAGAAAAAAAACAAAAAACTTTTCAGGTCATTATGCATCAGTTTTACAAACAATAATCTACACTAAAAAATGCTGGGTTGTTTCAAATATGGACAAACCTATCCATTGGTTTATATTTTTTAAATTAAAATTTTAAACCCAACGGTTGGGTTTGTCCATATTTGACCCAAACATGGCTTGAAACAACCCAGCATTTTTTTAGAGTGACCTGAAAAAGACAAATAAGAGTCCAAACGAAACAACAAATTAGAAATAGAAGTACTATTATTTCTCTATAATGTTTGTACTTGATTCACTTTATCAGCATTAAACTTTCAATAAGTTGATCTGAATGTTTTTAGAGAAGAATTTTTACAAATCCTGTGATCACCAAAGCGATGAAAGTCATATTGAAGTAATAGATTTGAAGTGTCATTTTCATGATCAACTTCACTGAAACTCACTTTGGTTAAAAGAGTCAAAGATCAGATGTGAATAAACACAAGAACTGCAGGAATTCACTACAATTTAAGATGGACAAAGGAGTCATGAAGGAAACATTGTGTGTCACATCCACTATAACTTTAAACTTCATTTCCACAAATATAAACCTTTTTACTCCTCAGACAGAGCCGCTTTATTAAGAGAAAATACAATCAAGAGTTTGGAAATATTGAGTTCATTTAACAACAGACTAAAAAATACATCATTTTTGTGCCTTTAAAAAATAAAAAAATCAACACACTAACATTGAAATTTTAAGTTTAATTGTTGTCTTAAATCTTCAAGTAAAAAAGTGATACCAAAATACCAGTTTAATGTTATTTTCTTTCAATGTAATTTCAACAATTTATAATTGAATTATCTGTGAGGAAAACAAAGATCCAGTGACTATAAACCATCTTTACAAACATTCAATGTGTACTAACTGCACAAAAAATATTTAAAAATATGCTAAAAAGCGCATCCTCTGCCCTCTCATGGAGTTCACAGTGAAATACTTGTTTCTTTTAGAGATGCAACTCTCGCATTTGATTCATCAGAAACCTGTAGTCTGAACCAGAGACTGAATGAAAAAGAAATGATTTATAAACTTGTACAGAAGTGAAAACACACGTCTATTGGATCATGAGAATAAAACATTTAAAGCCTCAAAACTGATCAGTTTCATCTGCATGTGCTCATTTTCATGTGTGTTTTACTCCAGCAGGGTTTTTCTCAGAGAGTCACTTTGCATCGGCTCATGCTTCAGCGCTCCGAGTGTTTATAGCGTTCAGACTCAAACACTTTATAACACACTGCTGTTTACCACGGTACAAAACCAACAAACACCATGAATCTCTTCAGCAGCTTCATCTGGATTCTGGCAGCTTTTATTCCAGGTAACAGACGTGAAAGCTTGTCATTTTTGAGTCTTTAATGTTCATTTAATCTGATTAAACACATTAATGTTGTTGTCAACAGCATCCAGAGGAATCACTGTGACTCAGCCTGAAGTTGTGACTGTTTCTGAAGGACAAAATGCCAAAATAGAGTGTAAAACTGATACTGGGATAGATGGCTGGGGTTTAGCTTGGTATCAGCAGAAACATGGAGAAGCTCCTAAACTCATCATTTATTCTGTAAATGATCGATATGGTACCAGTTACAGTCGATTCAGTGGGAATGGAGCACGAGGTGGGATTGATTTCACTCTGACCATCAGTGGAGTCCAGACTGAAGATGCTGGACATTATTACTGTCAGAGTGAACACAGTGGCTATGTGTTCACACAGTGATAAAGAGTCGTACAAAAACCTCCGTCAGTCAGAGTCACAGTGACTGAACTGATACTGCAGCTGCTCACACACTTTCACACACACTCAACAGTGAAGAAAAACTCAATATGATCTTATTTAACATCACTTTTGTTGAGCTTCATCAGTTTTTAACCTTTCTGATTGTGATTTTTCAAAAGTCATTTTTGTCTCCTGTTATCCTATAACATCCTTTATGTAGAAATTCAGTCACTTTTTATCTTCACTTCAGTGGATATTTTTTCCATTCTTAACCACATTTTTGATTTTCTGCATTTATAATTTATCCTCATTCTTCTTTATAAACTGAATAATCATCAGCATCATAAACATGTTCTGCTTGACCAGTTTAATAAGTCTATTGATTTAAGTTCATCCCTCATAAAGCAGATATTATCAGCATCATATAAACACATTCCTCAATTTCATAGCAGATGATAATGAATATAATTAATATAAATATCTATGTATGGAAGAATGATATAAAATTTAATTTTAAAATTAAAGAACAGATTACCCAACAGCTGTTGTCCACCATCAAAAACATGTCACAATATATTTTTAAATTTATTTTATAAAGATTTATAAAAGTGAAGATGTTTCCATCATGTGTGACGCGACACAATCAAACTCAGTTGATTCAGTGTTTCACAGAGACTCGTGTGTGATGATCCTCATGTCTGTTCAGAAACTGCAGGAACACACATGGATTTGGTGTCAAATTTGGGGATTAACAGTGACGTTTCAATCCAACTACAGTAAAAAATATTCTCAGAGTCTCACAGCAGATATTCAGATTAATATAACAAAGTTGGTCTTGATGTATTCAGAATTGAATTGACTGATACAAAGTTTGTCTATTAGAAGATTGAATTTTATGAAAAAAAATATTTTTACTAGATGTTCACTTCAGTATTTGTATTTTTATGTCTGTTAATGAGTGTCTGTCTTCAGGTAAATGATCTGGAGTGTGTTTGCATATTGATCAGATGCTTCAGTGCTCTGAGAGTGTTTATAGTGCTGTGAGTTTAACACTTCATCACTGACACACACAACAATCTTCATCAACATGACCTTCATCATCATCTTCATCTGGACTCTCACAGCGTTTGCTCAAGGTTTGTGGAGCACAAGTTTGATATGAATTCATTTCTTCAAGTATTTTGTCAAAGTTTTGAGTTGATTTTCTTCTTGTTGTGTGTTTCAGAGTGTAGAGGACAGATCACCGTCACTCAGAGTCCCTCAATGACAGCAGCTCAACCAGGACAAACTGTGAACATCAACTGTAAAACCAGCAGAGATGTGTACAGATGGAGTGGGGATGATCGTTTATTCTGGTACTTACAAAAACCTGGAGAAGCTCCTAAACTCCTGATTCGTTTTGTAAAATGGAACATTGAAACTCCATCTAGATTCAGTGGCAGTGGATCTAACAGTGATTTCACTCTGACCATCAGTGGAGTCCAGACTGAAGATGCTGGACATTATTACTGTCAGAGTTACCACTGCAGAACAAATTCTGATAATGATTGTGTGGGTGATCGTACACTCACACAGTGATAAAGAGTTGTACAAAAACCTCCATCAGTCAGAGTTACAGTGAACTGATACTGCAGCTGCTCAAAGGAGGATCTGAAACATCGTCACACATGCATATGAAATAACATCAACTAAATTAAGCTTTTTTTAAAATAAATTATTGAGGTCAGAAATCAAAGCATTAGATGAGAGAAACAACTAGACAACGTCCTTCAGTGTCACTGTCAGAGTCTCAGTGGTATTTTTTATTTTTTTTATTTCCTCATATTCATACTCTCTTAGGGAGAATAAAAACGTGATGGAAATTGACTGATCTGCACAGCTTTGAGATTTTGTGCTCTTTTAGATCAGTGACATGATTGAGATCTACATGTAAGTTGTCCACCATATTGGATCAGTCAAATACAGTCCGTGAACACTCGAGAGCAAGTTAACACCTGACTGCATCTGCAATCTTTGTAATAAAGTTTTATGAGAACTAGTTAAATAGTATAATCACTGTGGGGCGTCAATTATAAAACACAAAGTTCCATTAATTGCTTTTATTTGAGAATGGATCAACGTGTGGATCAAGGTGTGGTTACTATACAAAAGAACAACAATACTGACATAAATCACAAGTATAAAAAACATCAAACACTCATAAATTGTTGCATAAACTACAAGCAGGTTCTGCTCCTTATAAAACAATCAGTACAGAATCAACTTACACTTGATTAACACACATAGTCAGAATACAGAATACAGTCCAGTAGTGATGGACGATTTCGAAACACTGGTTCATGAAGCTTCGAAACCTTTATGAATCTTTTGTTTTGAATCTTCTTCTTCTTCTTCTTCTTCTTCTTCTTCTTCTTTTTTAAAGGCGGTTGGCATCCAGCTTAATGGTGCATTCCCGCCACCTTCTGTTCCGGAGTGTGGATCAGTCAGTAAGTTCACAATATAAATCTACAATAACTCAGGGATAGAAGGGGGAAGGAGAGGGCAGAAAAAAAAAAAAAAAAAAAAAAAAAACCTTCCTTACCATCATGTCCTATAATAAAGCCCAGTATCCCTTAAAAAAAACCTAAGAACTCTCTCACCTGTGCTCTAACATTCATACTTAGTATTGTTTTTAAAGTGAGATTCTGCACCCCTAATTCCTTCAGTTTATTATCCATTATTACCCTCTCCCTCTGATATTTCCTACAATGTACACTGTAAAAAATTGCTATAAAAACGGCCTGATTTCGACAGTAACATGCTGTTTTCCATTAAAACAGTAATATACTGTAGAAAACAATGCATTCTGGGTAATATTTGACATTTTCGAGAAAGTAGCCTACAGCAATATACCGTGAATTAACAGTGCTCAAAGTCGACACTCAGAGGCTGTGTTTCAAATCACACCCTATACCCTCATTCACTATTCCCTGCATTAGCTCACTAATATAGTACACTTGAGAGAGTAAATGAAAACACATGTGTGAATTCAGACAATGATGAACACCTGCTGTTAACAAGCAGAATCAATGAAGGAAAGAGAAACAACAAGAACAGAAAAAGATTAAATCAACTGAAGATAAAAGAAGACATTAAATTTCTCAAGATCTGATTAAACAACTCCACAAACAGCATTACCAGCTTCACTTATTACTAACCAGTGGTGTGTTTCCCAAAGCAAGTTCCGTCGTTAGAGTTCAATGGGACTTACAACCAGAGTTAACTAACGATGGTTTCGGGAAACGCACCCCAGACTGACTTTATTTCTGTCACACATCTACAGCAGTTCTTATTGAGAATTAACAGAGGTTTAGATGTTGTTTTGTTTCGTTTGACGTTACCATGATGGAGGTCTGCGCTTGCTTTAGTGCTCTTGACCCTTGATTACTTCTCGTTAGTTTTTCTTTCCTTGTTGTAATCATGTTTTTAAAACACATTTGTTATGACAAAAAAGAAACTGTGATAAGATGATCTTAGCTAGTTGTTAATGGTTACAATAATCCTTTAATGGCTTGATATTGATCTCATCATAGTCTAATCTATTATTATATAGGTCATATGGTTGTTATGGTATTTCTGTGCTTCAATGCATGAGAGCCATCTGTGTTGTTACAACCAGATAATATGAAGGATTTTGAAAACAGTTTGTGCACAAAACATTTTAAACTACTGAATCGCTCAGAGTCACACAGACATCAAGAATTGGGTCACAACAATGGTGACAATCAAAAACTTCATGCCGCAATGCATGTTGGGTACCAGCATAGTACAACACTCATCCATGACTCCCAGCATGCATTGCGGCATGAATAAATTATGCAGCTGAATTGCCTGGTTATTTTCTTTATTTCTTACTCTTTGCCTTTATTTTTGCTGTTGTTTTTGTTGACTTTTAGTAGCGTGTTTTGTGATGTTCACAGTTGATCTGATTATCTTTTTTGTTGATTGTCACCGTTGTTGAGATTCATATGATGATTCTTGATGTCTCTGTGAATCTAAATGATGCTGTAGTTTGAACTTTTTTTTTTTTTTGTAAAAGATGAGTTAAAAAAAACCTTAACTGGTTGCTCAACACTCTTCATCCTTTGCTGTACTATCACAATGATGGTAATATAAGGTTAAATTTAAAAAAATAATAATAATTATGGATTAGACAGCAGATAAATTCAGTGAATTAAGCATTACATAATGATCATGTCATATTCAAAACATGACCAACAACAAATGATCACATCTTCTCTTAGCTTCTTCATGCCATAACAAGGGTGTCTTTAAAAAAAAAAAACACACATTTACAGCAACCAAAGAGAAACTAAAGTTACAAGTCAAGTGTCAAGAGCACAACTAAAGCGAGCACTGATCTCCATCATGGTAATGTCAAACGAAACAATAAAACAACATCTGAAGCTCTGTTAATTCTCAATAAGAGCTTCTGTAGACATCTGACAGAAATAAAGTCAATCTGGTTAGTATTAAGTGAAGCTGGTAATATTATTTTTGTTGTTTAACCTTCCTCTGCTGAGATATTGAGTGATCTAAGGCTGTGTCAGTTGTATTTATTGTGTTTCTGCTTGTCTTTTTTCTGTTCTTGTTGTTTCTTTTCCTTCAGTGAGTCTGCTTGTTAACAGGTGTTTGTCACTAATTCTCAATCATCACTTAATTAATCAATGAATTATCTCGTTAACTTCAACACTGCTTCAGTGTTACTCTAACACTCTGTAGTGTGGACACATATAAGTGTTCATTAAACACTGCAGATTTTGTTGTGGGGTTTAAAGGGTTAAAGGTGTAAGATGAAAAAACACGCATATGAAACATTTTTCTACAGTAAAAAACTGTAGAAAAACAGTAATCTGTTGCCAGTAGATCACCGTAAAATCATGAAAAAACAGCAATGTACTGCAAAATGTAAGTCAAATTTATTAAATGAAACAAGTTAATTTCACTGAAGTATTAGTGAAAGTTAATAGAACTCAATAATTGATCAGTAGAGTAAATGTTGAATTGAAGTGGTATTTTAAGTGTTTTTTGCACAAGATGTTGGTGTTTAATGTTTTGTTGGGATTTAAAGGGTTTCTGTTATGTGAGTTTTGTGAGGTCACCATTGTGCTGAAGAGTAGAGCCTGTGCTTCAGTCAGTGATGAGCCAGAATTACACACTCCACTGATTCCTCTTCCTGACACTCCTCACACATACCTGTCTGATGTTTCCCTATCATTTTAAATTTTTAATTTAGTGCACAATGTCCCAGCCTTAGTCTTGTTAATACAGTTTTCTCTTTCCTGTCTCCACTTCCTACCTTATTTACTTTAATACTCTTTTGGATGTGGTATAGATGTCTTCCTTTTTCCTCACTATCCCACATTTCTTGCCACTTTTGGTTAATTTTTTCGCAGATTATGCATTTCACTTCCACTTTACTGATTCTTATTTGCATTTGCATTGCAGTCCTCCTTGGTATGTTTGTTTCGAATCATTGAAGCAAACTGCCAAAGTCACATGATTTCAGTAAACGAGGCTTCGTTACGTCATAACTGTTTCGAAACGTTTCAAAATTTCAATGGTTCAAGATCTCTGTGAACCCATGAATCATGCAGATTCACTGAGTTCGCCCCCCACCGGCGAATCACTGAACAAGTGTCTGTCTATTACCTGTCTAAAAGTGTCTATTACCTGATCTCTGATGAGTTTTACACATTTGTAGACGTCTTAATGAGGTATTTGTATAATTAAAAGGAATAATAGTAGTTAATAGTCTCTGTTTAGCTGACCCATCCATAGAATAAACAAAACAAGCCCTGAAAATTGATAAACGAATACATATTAAACAGACAGTTGTTACAGACATTTACGGAAAAATCAGTATTGCCCTCTACTGGCTCATTCACTTAATAGCAACCTACTTATTCACATGTATGAATATGTACCTGCAATAGACATTAGCAGATATTTTCACAGCATTTAGTTTATCATTAATGTGATAATTCTGAAAATGGATTTTACATATTGAGCTATACATAAAAACACAAACCAGCACCTTCTCACCTCTGAAAGGCTTTCCTCAATCCGTCTGGAATTTATAGCTCTGCACAATGCTGTGACATTTTTGATGAAAATGCATTGATTCTAAGTGTGAGTGCTGAACAGCGTCATGTTAACCGAATGGGGCCTCTATGACACCACCTTATGTTTAACATCAGAGCGGTAGAATTTTAATTTACCCTTTTAACTGAATTTTTGTTTCAGATGTAAACTCATGAATATGAACAAACCTCGTCTCTCTGTTAGTCAAACTCAACAGTCTCATTTACTGAAGTCAAACAGTGAATCTGAGCGAGTTAAACTCATATTTCATCATCAGGTGGAGTGATTGTGTTTCTCTCAGAATAGAGCAGATGTTCATCGTCCTCAGAGGAGTTTGATGATCCTGTGACACCAGAAACACTGAAAATAACTATTGAGCATAAAAACATGTAGAAAAGCGTTTTTTGCATTTTTAAATGTAGAATCTATAAAAACTCAATAATAGATTCTTGTTCATTAAACTGTTGTATAAAAGCAATATCACACTTTCAGTCGTGATGTTGGTCTGATATTCGGATTAAACAGCGCTCCTGTTCGTCTGATGTTGCTTTATCAGTAAAGGATTATATTATTAACATGTGAAATGTTTTGTGAAGTCTCAATGAAACCACATTAAACCAACTTAAACCTGTCACTCCTGAAGCGTTTGCATAGAGAGAGTGTTTTACATGAGCGACACACGCTTCAGTGCTCTGCATGTGTTTATAACTCTGTCAAACATCAAACATGATCAACAACTGTTTTTCACTAGAACTGAACCTACAACCAACAAAAATGACTTTCATCACCATATTGATCTGGACGCTGGCAGTATTATGTCGAGGTTTGTGTCAGTAAAGATTACATTTGTTATTTACTTATTTTTATTGGTGCTGTGAAGATATTTGGTTGTAAAAATGTTTGTGATTTCTAATCTTTCTCTCTTGTCAGAATCTGTTGGTCAGGTGACAGTGACTCAAACTCCCTCAGAGCTGCTCTCTCAAACTGGACAATCAGTCACTGTGACCTGTACATTTAACAGTGAACCAGGCTCCTGGTGTAGTGGCATACAGTGTCTTAGCTGGTACTTACAAAAACCTGGAGAAGCTCCTAAACTTCTGATTTATGGAACAAGCAGCCTCCAGTCAGGAACTCCATCTAGATTCAGAAGCAGTGGACCTTACAGTGATTTCACTCTGACCATCAGTGGAGTCCAGACTGAAGATGCTGGACATTATTACTGTCAGAGTTTACACAGTGGTGGTGTGTTCACACAATGATAAAGAGTCGTACAAAAACCTCCATCAGTCAGAGTCACAGTGACTGAACTGATACTGCAGCTGCTCACACACTTTCACACACTACTGACACACAGAGGACAAACACAGGACAAACACAGGAACTACACATGTGCTCAAAACTGACTTATGACTGAAATCAGCTCTATTAGACTGTGATCTGTCCTGTGACAGACGGGTTTGACTCAAATATGCTCAAAATCAGAGAAAACAGAGTGTGTAAATTGATATGAAATCAAACTAACAATAATGGTGCCATATGTTGTTTTGTTTGTGTACATTAAACTACATTAAAGTCATGGTGTATCAGTAACAAAAAGATGTGTTTCAAGCTAGATCTGAATTAGGTAAGAAGGCTTTTGTGTATGCAGCCCCATTTGACTGGAATCACCTTCAATCGAGATTGAAGTTACAAAATTTGTTGTCTTTGGATAAATTTAAAGTAGTCATTCGGCAAATGGAAGTTGATTCAATGAAATGTAATTGTTTTTAATTTTGTTTGTACTGTGTAAATCTGTGTCGAAACTAATTGTATTGCTGCTCATTTTGGCCAGGTCACTCCTGTGAAAGAGATTTTTAATCTCAGTGAGTTTTTCCTGGTTAAATAAAGGTTAAATAAAAAAAATTTAAAAAAGTAGCTCCTTCATCTAAAGCTGTTTATAAATGTATTACTCATAACTCATTTCTCATGAGCAGAAGTGAAAATGTTCCAGTTCAGAGCGTTGAACCAATCAGAGAGTGAAACTGTGAGTTTGAGGTGAAAATCACATTTGCATTGGCAGGTTTAGTGATTGTGATCCTCTCAGAATAGAGCAGCTCCGTCTCCAGTGACCATGTTCAAACCCCAAGAGCTTCATTTGACATTTACTGCTAAATGCAGCTGTTCTCAACTATTACAATCAATCAAAAGCAGCTGAAACTTTAGTGCAGGACTTTGAATGAACGACACACTGATCAATGATGCAGTCGGACACAAATGTAACGCGTTCAGAAGCTTTATTGAATGAACAGCAATGGCAGCACATTGAAAGACTGCTTCAGTATTGAGCTGTAAATCACGTGACTGCTGTGAATCCTGCCGGACGCTCAGATACGGCTCGTCTCGACTGGAGAAACATCAGCACTCGGAGCTCTTGAGGAACGAGGCCTCGTGATCAGCTCCGTCATGTCTTACTCTGCAGACGAAGCGATCTGCGCCTTCCCAGCGTGCTTTGCTGAGGCTCAGGACGCTGCTGCGGCTGTAGCGTCCGTCCCGCTCGCTCTCTGCGCTGGTCTGAACCCCCTCGGTGACCTCTGACCCGTCCAGCGTCCAGCTCACCGTCGCCCCCTGTGGAGAGTAAGAGCTGAGCAGGCAGAGCAGTGCGGCTGAGTCTCCAGAGATCTGCAGAGAAGAGGGCGGCAGCAGAGACACGGAGGGCTTCACTGCGGGACCAGCTGCACAAACACACAAACACAGTCTTCAGCGCACAGTTTATCAAATATTTACATCTGCAGCTACAATCTTCACTGGAACAGACATGATAATGCAGTGAAAATCACAAGCATCTCATCTTTACAGTAACTCCACATCACTGCTTTCATTCATAAACCACAAATATCTTGAATTACATTTGAAAATATTCTCAGTGAAATCAATATTCACTACTAAAAGTATCATGTATTTCTCAATGTAAATCAGTTCTCTAAAGCAGACATGATATACAGCAATTCTTATAGTATTTGATCTTTTCTGAATAAAATACAGTTTAACCTTAAACTGATTTTAAAAGCGTTGTTCACACGTGAATTAATTATTCATAGTGAGAAAAAATGATCATTTCATTATTTATTTATTTTTTTATAAATATTCTTAAGACACTCACAATCATAAATATCAGCAAATTTAGGTTCAAAATATGAATTATTTAAATCTTTTTCTATTGTCTGATGACAGCATACAAAACTATAACTATTTTGTTCATATTATGAAACTTGAATTTCAATAACACTTAATCAACCTTAATTTACCAAGAATAATGGACAAAATTATGTATATTCAGAAATAATTGAATATGTCAGAAAATACTGCAATATTTAAAAGACCAATGAATGTTAGCAAATAATAATATCAGAAGTTACTCATGTAACACACGGAAAACAGTATTTAAAAACAATTATGAAATATGCCCTGAAATGGAAAAAGATAAACATAATGAAATACCACTGAATATAAAATGTATTTGTAAAAAATAGCAAACAAATTTAAATAAATAATGAAACAACTACATTTACCATGACATTTAGCAATTAATATATATTTTTTTCACTTAAACATATTTTTAATTTTACAGTTATGTTGTCAAATGCTTGCTTATAGCCTAAAAAATCATTTTAAGCATTTTTAGAGAATTTTAGAGACTTACTGATGGTCAGTTTAGTTCCTCCACCGAAAGTCAACCACAGTGCTTCATTCTAGTGAAAGCGTCGTACAAAAACCTCCGTCACACTCAAATGAACACAAACTCCAGCAGAGAAAGAGACGAACGACACTCACACACACTGATATGAGACTCAACAGCAGCTCTTCTCAACATCAACATGATTATTGGACTGATTTTCACAAAAACAAGCTTTTAAATCTCTAAATGTCTCTTGATGCATGAAAAATAAGAACTGTAAATAAATAACAAAACAAAGTAAATAATTCCAAAAATGTATGTTCTGATCACACATTAGACATCCTAATTATGGGTTTTTAAATGATCATATATTTCTCAAAGCATTTTTAATGATTAAAGCAATTTTAAGTTTTGATGACCTGTGACCTCTGGAATGACCTTTGCCCTCACATGGAGTTCACAATGATGTACTTGTTTCTGTTAGTGATGCAACTTCAGAAAATCACCAGAAAGCCTCTAAACTCATAATTCCATGTTTTTGAATCATAACATGAGAAAAGATCCTAATCACTGTTATTTTTTATTTGCATTATCTGTTGGAACCCTTACACAGATTTACATAGAGATTATTTGCATCGCAGCACAAGCTTCAGGAGGTTTTATAACTCTGTTTTTATAAGAACTTTATAACTCTGTGAGTTTGAACACTGAGAATCTGAACCAACAGCAACCATGAGCTTCATCACCATCTTCATCTGGATATTAACTATTCACTGTTTCACAGGTGAGGAAATATGAAGTTAAACGTACTCTATTAACTGATTATTTGTGCAAGAAATATTGTCAAAATATTTAATTCTGAATTCTCCTTGATGTAGAATCAAGAGGTGAAGTGACAGTCACTCAGACGCCTGCAGTGAAATCTGTTCATCCAGGAGACTCAGTTACTGTATCCTGTAAAACCAGTCCTGAAGTCTATCAGGGTTGGACTTTTCAGCCTCTATACTGGTACTTACAGAAACCTGGAGAAGCTCCTAAACTCCTGATTTATTTAGCAAACACCCTCCAGTCAGGAACTCCATCTAGATTCAGTGGCAGTGGATCTAAGAGTGATTTCACTCTGACCATCAGTGGAGTCCAGACTGAAGATGCTGGACATTATTACTGTCAGAGTTACCACTGGATCAACAGTAAAAATGTGTTCACACAGTGATAAAGAGTCGTACAAAAACCTCCGTCAGTCAGAGTCACAGTGACTGAACTGATACTGCAGCTGCTCACACACTTTCACACACACTCAACAGTGAAGATTTTCATGGATATTAAATTAAATATAAAGAATTAATTTCAGTTTTTCACATGTTAAATATTTTAAAACTCTTTATCTTAATAAATGTATCTAACACTATATCTGTGAGGTTCATAATTTGTCTGCATGTTCTTGTTTCATCATGTATCTGCAGGTGTTTTCATGCTCCATTGAGTGAAGTTTATTTATGAAATATGAGCTAAAGCCCTGATCCAATGAAAGACCTGAAACAAAAATGACACAAAGACAAAGTTACAGTTTTATTTTATTTATTGACTGAATTTTAATGTAACAATGACTGAATGATAAATCACACATCTAGTCTTGTGTGAAAGGCAGAAAGCAGAGCAGATGCAGATGCAGATGAAGCGACTGAAGCTGATGTGGAGAATGAATGAGTCCCTCATGTGCTGCAGAGAAACACACTGTTGGTCTCCATGTGAGACATGAGTGAGAAGAGCAGCAGATCTCCTCTGAACACTGCCGTCTCCTCACACAGGCTGGCCGCTCCGTGTGTCCTCACAGTGTCTCACTGAGACGCTCTCCATCCACTCCTGCTGCTGCTCCAGCTGTACAGACCGTCCTTCTCCAGGAGACCTGCTGCTCCCGTCCACCTTCAGCTCAGGCTCCAGTCTGACGGGAAGCCCTTGTTGGCCACACACACCAGCGTCGCTGTGTTCAGAGAGGAGATCTCTGCACTGACGCTCACAGACAAATCACACTTACCAGTGGCTTTCCTTTAGGATTCAAGAGAAAACTTGGAAATTCTCCAACAGCGAGAGAAACAACATGAAGAAGAAAACAGACAAAGAAAATCACATCATTATTCCATAAACACATTAATGCTCACAAACTCCTACACATAAAAAGAGAAAATGATCAGAATAAGTTTCACATTCTGGTAAATATGCTGATTAATTATGAAATCATTTACAAAATAAATATCATGGAGTTTCAACGCTTCACTAACTGAACTTCACACAGATGAACTGAGTCTCACAACAATCACATCAACTCACTGCAGAAATTCACTGACTTCACCTGCTTTATGAAGCTCATCATTACTGAATTACTAACTGAATTTATAACAGTGAAGATGTTTCTATCATGTGTGACGCGACACAATCAAACTCAGTTGATTCAGTGATTGACAGAGACTCGTGTGTGATGATCCTCATGTCTGTTCAGAAACTGCAGGAACACACATGGATTTGGTGTCAAGTTTGGGGATTAACAGTGACGTTTCAATCCAACTACAGTAAAAAATATTCTCAAAGTCTCACAGCAGATATTCAGATTAATATACTGAAGTTGGTCTTGTAGATGTATTCAGAATTGAATGATACATTTTTTAACAGTTTGGCTATTGAATGATATGAAAAAGACTGATTTTTACTAGATGTTCACTTCAGTAATTGTATTTTGTGTCTGTTAATGAGTGACTGTCTTCAGGTAAATGATCTGGAGTGTGTTTGCATATTGATCAGATGCTTCAGTGCTCTGAGAGTGTTTATAGTGCTGTGAGTTTAACACTTCATCACTGACACACACAACAATCTTCATCAACATGACCTTCATCATCATCTTCATCTGGACTCTCACAGCGTTTGCTCAAGGTTTGTGGAGCACAAGTTTGATATGAATTCATTTCTTCAAGTATATTGTCAAAGTTTTGAGTTGATTTTCTTCTTGTTGTGTGTTTCAGAGTGTAGAGGACAGATCACCGTCACTCAGAGTCCCTCAATGACAGCAGCTCAACCAGGACAAACTGTGAAAATCAACTGTAAAACCAGCAGAGATGTGTTCATATGGAGCGGGACACACTATTTCAGCTGGTACTTACAGAAAGCTGGAGAAGCTCCTAAACTCCTGATTTATTGGGCCAACCGCCTCCAATCAGGAACTCCCTCTAGATTCAGTGGCAGTGGATCTAACAGTGATTTCACTCTGACCATCAGTGGAGTCCAGACTGAAGATGCTGGACATTATTACTGTCAGAGTTTTAATTGCAGAACAAGTTCTAGTGGTTGTGTGGGTGACTATGTGTTCACACAGTGATAAAGAGTCGTACAAAAACCTCCGTCAGTCAGAGTCACAGTGACTGAACTGATACTGCAGCTGCTCAAAGGAGGATCTGAAATAACATTGTCACACATTCATTAGAAATAAAATCATCTAAATTAATCTGCCACTCTTAATAATTATAGAGGTCAGAAAGAGATTTTGTGCTCTTATAGATCAGTAACACGTTTAAGATCTGAGTGATTTCAGTTTGCCCTAGTTGCTGCCTTTATAATAGATGTTAATTTTCATAATTGTCCATGGTTATTTGATTTGAGTATCCCATCCTAACATGTCATTTGTACACTATACACTGTATTCATACTATATACTGCAGACAGTAAGAGTTTTATATTAGCTGCTGTTTTAATTGTAGTCCTGATCAACAGTTCAGTTCAGACACGCCTCTCCCTCCTCTGCACCAATCACAGCCTCTGATAAGAAAGAGCAAGATAAGAATATTAATTTGTGCTTTTAACTGAATTTTTATTGAAAACTCATTCACAAAACTATAAGAAGGTACAAACTGGCATCTGATGATAACATGAGCTGATAAACCTCAGTGTAAACTGATGAATATGAACAAACCTCTGTTCCAATGGAGAGAAACTGGAACAGGAGAAACTTCTTCAGCTGGTACTTACAGAAACCTGGAGAAGCTCCTGAACTCCTGATTTATTACACAAACTGCCTCAACAGTCTCATTTACTGAAGTCAAACAGTGAATCTGAGCGAGTTAAACTCATATTTCATCATCAGGTGGAGTGATTGTGTTTCTCTCAGAATAGAGCAGATGTTCATCGTCCTCAGAGGAGTTTGATGATCCTGTGACACCAGAAACACTGAAAATAACTATTGAGCATAAAAACATGTAGAAAAGCGTTTTTTGCATTTTGAAATGTAGAATCTATAAAAACTCAATAATAGATTCTTGTTCATTAAACTGTTGTATAAAAGCAATATCACACTTTCAGTCGTGATGTTGGTCTGATATTCGGATTAAACAGCGCTCCTGTTCGTCTGATGTTGCTTTATCAGTAAAGGATTATATTATTAACATGTGAAATGTTTTGTGAAGTCTCAATGAAACCACATTAAACCAACTTAAACCTGTCACTCCTGAAGCGTTTGCATAGAGAGAGTGTTTTACATGAGCGACACACGCTTCAGTGCTCTGCATGTGTTTATAACTCTGTCAAACATCAAACATGATCAACAACTGTTTTTCACTAGAACTGAACCTACAACCAACAAAAATGACTTTCATCACCATATTGATCTGGACGCTGGCAGTATTATGTCGAGGTGTGTGTCAGTAAAGATTACATTTGTTATTTACTTATTTTTATTGGTGCTGTGAAGATATTTGGTTGTAAAAATGTTTGTGATTTCTAATCTTTCTCTCTTGTCAGAATCTGTTGGTCAGGTGACAGTGACTCAAACTCCCTCAGAGCTGCTCTCTCAAACTGGACAATCAGTCACTGTGACCTGTACATTTAACAGTGAACCAGGCTCCTGGTGTAGTGGCATACAGTGTCTTAGCTGGTACTTACAAAAACCTGGAGAAGCTCCTAAACTTCTGATTTATGGAACAAGCAGCCTCCAGTCAGGAACTCCATCTAGATTCAGAAGCAGTGGACCTTACAGTGATTTCACTCTGACCATCAGTGGAGTCCAGACTGAAGATGCTGGACATTATTACTGTCAGAGTTTACACAGTGGTGGTGTGTTCACACAATGATAAAGAGTCGTACAAAAACCTCCATCAGTCAGAGTCACAGTGACTGAACTGATACTGCAGCTGCTCACACACTTTCACACACTACTGACACACAGAGGACAAACACAGGAACTACACATGTGCTCAAAACTGACTTATGACTGAAATCAGCTCTATTAGACTGTGATCTGTCCTGTGACAGACGGGTTTGACTCAAATATGCTCAAAATCAGAGAAAACAGAGTGTGTAAATTGATATGAAATCAAACTAACAATAATGGTGCCATATGTTGTTTTGTTTGTGTACATTAAACTACATTAAAGTCATGGTGTATCAGTAACAAAAAGATGTGTTTCAAGCTAGATCTGAATTAGGTAAGAAGGCTTTTGTGTATGCAGCCCCATTTGACTGGAATCACCTTCAATCGAGATTGAAGTTACAAAATTTGTTGTCTTTGGATAAATTTAAAGTAGTCATTCGGCAAATGGAAGTTGATTCAATGAAATGTAATTGTTTTTAATTTTGTTTGTACTGTGTAAATCTGTGTCGAAACTAATTGTATTGCTGCTCATTTTGGCCAGGTCACTCCTGTGAAAGAGATTTTTAATCTCAGTGAGTTTTTCCTGGTTAAATAAAGGTTAAATAAAAAAAATTTAAAAAAGTAGCTCCTTCATCTAAAGCTGTTTATAAATGTATTACTCATAACTCATTTCTCATGAGCAGAAGTGAAAATGTTCCAGTTCAGAGCGTTGAACCAATCAAAGAGTGAAACTGTGAGTTTGAGGTGAAAATCACATTTGCATCGGCAGGTTTAGTGATTGTGATCCTCTCAGAATAGAGCAGCTCCGTCTCCAGTGACCATGTTCAAACCCCAAGAGCTTCATTTGACATTTACTGCTAAATGCAGCTGTTCTCAACTATTACAATCAATCAAAAGCAGCTGAAACTTTAGTGCAGGACTTTGAATGAACGACACACTGATCAATGATGCAGTCGGACACAAATGTAACGCGTTCAGAAGCTTTATTGAATGAACAGCAATGGCAGAAACATTGAAAGACTGCTTCAGTATTGAGCTGTAAATCACGTGACTGCTGTGAATCCTGCCGGACGCTCAGATACGGCTCGTCTCGACTGGAGAAACATCAGCACTCGGAGCTCTTGAGGAACGAGGCCTCGTGATCAGCTCCGTCATGTCTTACTCTGCAGACGAAGCGATCTGCGCCTTCCCAGCGTGCTTTGCTGAGGCTCAGGACGCTGCTGCGGCTGTAGCGTCCGTCCCGCTCGCTCTCTGCGCTGGTCTGAACCCCCTCGGTGACCTCTGACCCGTCCAGCGTCCAGCTCACCGTCGCCCCCTGTGGAGAGTAAGAGCTGAGCAGGCAGAGCAGTGCGGCTGAGTCTCCAGAGATCTGCAGAGAAGAGGGCGGCAGCAGAGACACGGAGGGCTTCACTGCGGGACCAGCTGCACAAACACACAAACAGACATGAACAACTGTAGAAATTATGATAATTTGACTTCAAATATAAGTTAAATTTTAAAATGATCCCCAGAATGATTTTGAAAAACATTGTTGAAGTAAATTGATGATTATATTGTGATGTCGTTATAAGAAAACAAATTTAAATGATCATTTCAATATTAATTATTAAAATATTCTGCTATTCAAACATCAGATTCAAATTTGATATTTTAAATTGTTTAAATGACAAATTTTCAAAATGTTCTTCAACTAAGTTTCTTTTTGTCTGATGAAGCCAACAAAATTATATTTTGTCCATATTATAAAACTTTTGTTTCATGCATTTAAAAAACTCTTGTTAAATTTACCAAGAATTACATAAAAAATTATGTATTTATCAAGAAATAATTTAATAGATTTTAAAGTACTGCAGTGAATACATGAAATGAACGAAATGTTAGCAATAATAAGATTTTAAATTATTCATGTAAAATTAAAAATTATATTTAAAAACAATATGAAATTACAAAATTTAAATAAATAATGAAATGAAAAACATTGTCCACATGAAAATTGATTAATATATTGATTTCTTCATAAGATTTAGAAAACAAATTTACATAATAATTCCATTATTAATTATACTTTTAAAAATATTCTGATACAATCAATCATAATTTTCAGCAGTTTCAATTATACATTTTTTAATTCTGTTAAGACACAATCATAATCATCATTAAACTTAACATTTTAAACTATTAATTTTTAAAATGCTTATTAACTTTGTCTGATGATGTCTTACACAATTATATTTATTTTGTCTGTATTATTAAACTTTGGTGTCATGACTTTAAAAACCCTTAACTGTTAAATTTACCATTAATTATAGACATAATTATATATATCAAGAAATAATTGAATATATCATAAAATACTGCCATCCATACATTAAAATTCAATCAAATGTCACCAATAAGTTAAATTATTCATGTAAAATGAAAAATAATGTAAATTAATTAAGGAAACTTTTCAAAAACCTATTTTTTTCTAATAAATGAATAATCTTTTTAACAAATGTTTGCTGAAATAATCAAAAAACAAAATAAAACTAATTAATTAAAATATCATACCTTTTTTTAGACAATTTAAGAAAGACTTACTTCTGATGGTCAGTTCAGTTCCTCCACCGAAAGTCCACCACAGTGCTTCATTCTAGTGAAAGCGTCGTACAAAAACCTCCGTCACACTCAAATGAACACAAACTCCAGCAGAGAAAGAGACGAACGACACTCACACACACTGATATGAGACTCAACAGCAGCTCTTCTCAACATTAAATAATGATTATTGGACTGAAGTGACTTTCACAGAAACAGCCTCATCATCTCTAAATGTCTCTTGATGCATGAAAACTATTAAATCTAAATAAATAATATAATCAGAAAGACTCTGTACTGATCATTACACATCTTAATTGGGAGTTTCTAAATGATCATGTATTTCTCAAAGCATTTTAATAAGTTTTGATGACCTGTGACCTCTGGAATGACCTTTGCCCTCTCATGGAGTTCACAGTGAAATACTTGTTTCTTTTAGAGATGCAACTCTGTCATTTGATTCATCAGAAACCTGTAGTCTGAACCAGAGACTGAATGAAAAAGAAATGATTTCTAAACTTGTTCAGAAGTGAAAACACACATCTATTGGATCATGAGAATAAAATACATTTAAAGGCCTCAAAACTGATCAGTTTCATCTGCATGTGCTCATTTTCATGTGTGTTTTACTCCAGCAGGGTTTTTCTCAGAGAGTCACTTTGCATCGGCTCATGCTTCAGCGCTCCGAGTGTTTATAGCGTTCAGACTCAAACACTTTATAACACACTGCTGTTTACCACGGTACAAAACCAACAAACACCATGAATCTCTTCAGCAGCTTCATCTGGATTCTGGCAGCTTTTATTCCAGGTAACAGACGTGAAAGCTTGTCATTTTTGAGTCTTTAATGTTCATTTCATCTGATTAAACACATTAATGTTGTTGTCAACAGCATCCAGAGGAATCACTGTGACTCAGCCTGAAGTTGTGACTGTTTCTGAAGGACAAAATGCCAAAATAGAGTGTAAAACTGATACTGGGATAGATAGCTGGGGTTTAGCTTGGTATCAGCAGAAACATGGAGAAGCTCCTAAACTCATGATTTATGGGGTAAATGATCGCTATGGTACCAGTTTAAGTCGATTCAGTGGGAATGGAGCACAAGGTGGGACTGATTTCACTCTGACCATCAGTGGAGTCCAGACTGAAGATGCTGGACATTATTACTGTAACAGTCAACACAGGGTCAGTGGCAGCTTGGTGTTCACACAGTGATAAA
Organism: Mylopharyngodon piceus; assembly: GCA_039654765.1. Lineage (NCBI taxonomy): Eukaryota > Metazoa > Chordata > Actinopteri > Cypriniformes > Xenocyprididae > Mylopharyngodon > Mylopharyngodon piceus. The sequence goes on along the minus strand of CM077444.1, from coordinate 1,912,100 downwards.
GAGTCGTACAAAAACCTCCATCAGTCAGAGTCACAGTGACTGAACTGATACTGCAGCTGCTCACACACTTTCACACACTCAATATGAACATTACTTTTGTTGAGCTTCATCAGTTTTTGTTGTTTATGATCATGATTTTTCAGAAGTCATTTTTGTCTTCTGTTATTTTCAATCCATCATATAGAAATTCAGTCACTTTTGATCTTCACTTCATTGGATATTTTTCCATCCTTCACTTTACATTTTTTTTTTTTTTTTTGATTTTCTGCATTTATGATTTATCCTCATTCTTCTTTTTAAACTAAATCATATCATAAACATGTTCTGCTTGATCAGTTTAATAAGTCTATTGATTTATTATGTTCATCCCTCATAATGCAGATTTGAACAGCATCATATAAACACATTCCTCAACTTCAGAGCAGATGTTAATAGTTCATATTAATATCTATGTATAGAGGAATTAGCAATTATATAAAAATGAATTTAAAAAAAGTTAAAGACCAGATTACCCCAACAGGTGCTGTCCACCATCAAAAACAGCATATGCATGTCACCAAAAATGTTTTTTTTTTTTTTTTTTGGGATGAAGAGACTGGATATAGTGGCAGATACAAGTCCAAATAAATTAAATAATTAAACTAAGCTTTTTTAATTTTTAAAGCTTTGAATAGATTATGGGTATGATTATAATGTTTATGTATCATTGTATCTATTTCCGGTGTGATCAATGTCAGTAAATTATAATGATTACACGGCACTGATGAAGGATTGATCCCGAAAACATTTTGCATTCTATGCACTTTTTGTACTTTATTTGAGGCCTCTTGATTATAAATTCTTGTGAGCTTTTATGGCCATTTTTCATGTGCAGATCTTATTTGTTTTTTAATCTTGGAGGTATTTTTGGATCTACACACTGCCATAAGTTTTTGTATTTAATTTTTTTAGACTTATGTCTGTTGCTAAGCTTTTCCAGTCTCTTCAACCGTACATTTTTTTTTATTTTATAAATATTTCTAAAAGTGAAGATGTTTCCATCATGTGTGACGCGACTCACAATCAAACTCAGTTGATTCAGTGATTGACAGAGACTCGTGTGTGATGATCCTCATGTCTGTTCAGAAACTGCAGGAACACACATGGATTTGGTGTCAAATCTGGGGATTAACAGTGACGTTTCAATCCAACTACAGTAAAAATATTCTCAGAGTCTCACAGCAGATATTCAGAATAATATACTGAATTTGATCTTGTAGATGTATTCAGAATTGAATGATACAATTTTTAACAGTTTGGCTATTAGAAGATTGAATGATATGAAAAAGACTGATTTTTACTAGATGTTCTCACTTTGATTGTATTTTGTGTCTGTTAATGAGTGACTGTCTTCAGGGAAATGATCTGGAGTGTGTTTGCATATTGATCAGATGCTTCAGTGCTCTGAGAGTGTTTATAGTGCTGTGAGTTTAACACTTCATCACTGACACACACAACAATCTTCATCAACATGACCTTCATCATCATCTTCATCTGGACTCTCACAGCGTTTGCTCAAGGTTTGTGGAGCACAAGTTTGAGATTAATTCATTTCTTCAAGTATATTGTCAAAGTTTTGAGTTGATTTTCTTCTTCTTGTGTGTTTCAGAGTGTAGAGGACAGATCACCGTCACTCAGAGTCCCTCAATGACAGCAGCTCAACCAGGACAAACTGTGAACATCAACTGTAAAACCAGCAAAGATGTGGTCAGATATAGTGATGGGGATGAAGGTTTATTCTGGTACTTCCAGAAACCTGGAGAAACTCCTAAACTCCTGATTCGTTATGTAAAAAAACTTGAGTAAGGAACTCCATCTAGATTCAGTGGCAGTGGATCTAACAGTGATTTCACTCTGACCATCAGTGGAGTCCAGACTGAAGATGCTGGACATTATTACTGTCAGAGTCGCCACAGTGGTCCAGTGTTCACACAGTGATAAAGAGTCGTACAAAAACCTCCGTCAGTCAGAGTCACAGTGACTGAACTGATACTGCAGCTGCTCACACACTTTCACACACTACTGACACACAGAGGACAAACACAGGAACTACACATGTGCTCAAAACTGACTTATGAGTGAAATCAGCTCTATTAGACTGTGATCTGTCCTGTGACAGACGGGTTTGACTCAAATATGCTCAGGATCAGAGAAAACAGAGTGTGTAAATTAATATGAAATCAAACTAACAATAATGGCGCCATATGTTGTTTTGTTTTTGTACATTAAACTACACTAAAGTCATGGTGTATCAGTAACATAAAGATGTTTTTCAAGTAGCTCCTTCATCTAAAGCTGTTTATAAATGTATTACTCATAACTCATTTCTCATGAGCAGAAGTGAAAGTGTTCCAGTTCAGAGCGTTGAACCAATCAGAGAGTGAAACTGTGAGTTTGAGGTGAAAATCACATTTGCATTGGCAGGTTTAGTGATTGTGATCCTCTCAGAATAGAGCAGCTCCGTCTCCAGTGACCATGTTCAAACCCCAAGAGCTTCATTTGACATTTACTGCTAAATGCAGCTGTTCTCAACTATTACAATCAATCAAAAGCAGCTGAAACTTTAGTGCAGGACTTTGAATGAACGACACACTGATCAATGATGCAGTCGGACACAAATGTAACGCGTTCAGAAGCTTTATTGAATGAACAGCAATGGCAGAAACATTGAAAATCACGTGACTGCTGTGAATCCTGCCGGACGCTCAGATACGGCTCGTCTCGACTGGAGAAACATCAGCACTCGGAGCTCTTGAGGAACGAGGCCTCGTGATCAGCTCCGTCATGTCTTACTCTGCAGACGAAGCGATCTGCGCCTTCCCAGCGTGCTTTGCTGAGGCTCAGGACGCTGCTGCGGCTGTAGCGTCCGTCCCGCTCGCTCTCTGCGCTGGTCTGAACCCCCTCGGTGACCTCTGACCCGTCCAGCGTCCAGCTCACCGTCGCCCCCTGTGGAGAGTAAGAGCTGAGCAGGCAGAGCAGTGCGGCTGAGTCTCCAGAGATCTGCAGAGAAGAGGGCGGCAGCAGAGACACGGAGGGCTTCACTGCGGGACCAGCTGCACAAACACACAAACAGACATGAACAACTGTAGAAATTATGATAATTTGACTTTAAATATAAGTTAAATTTTAAATGATCCCCAGAATGATTTTGAAGAACATTGTCCATTGATGATTATATTGTGATGTTGTTATAAGAAAACAAATTCAAACGATCATTTCAATATTAATTGTATTTTGAAAATATTCTGCTATTCAGACACTCAGAATCAAAAAAGTCAGCAAACTTTATATTTTAAATGATTAATTTTCAAAATGCTCTTCATCTAAGTTTCTTTTTATCTGATGACCCCAACAAAATTATTTTTTGTCTGTATTATAAAACTATTGTTTCATGCATTTAAAAAACCTTAATTGTTAAATTTATCAAGAATTACAGACATTAAAATTATGTATATATCAAAAAATAAATTTTAAAGTACTGCAGTGAATACATGAAATGAACCAAATGTTAGCAATATGTTAAATTATTCATGTAACAAGAAAAATTACATTTTAAAACAATATGAATTAAATGAAATAAATGAAAAATATACTAATAATTTCAATAAATAATAATTTCAGTATCAATTATATTTTTAAAAATATTCTTCTATTTTGATAATCAATCATAATTTTCAGCAGTTTCAATTATACATTTTCAAAAAATTCTTCTGTTAAGACACAATCATAATCATCATTAAACTTAATAGTTTAAACTATGGATTTTTAAAATACTCATTAACTAAATTTGTCTGTCTGATGATGACGCTTACACAATTAGATTTATTTTTTCTGTATTATCAAACTTTTGTCATGCATTTAAAATAATTTCCCAATAATTATAGAAAAAAATATATATCAGGAAATAATTTAATATATCATAAAATACTGCCATCCATACATTAAAATACAATCAAATGTTACCAATAATAAGTTAAATTATTCATATAGATTGAAACATGATGTAAATAATGAAATTATATATAGCAATTATTAAAGAAACTTTTTTAAAAAAAAACATTTTTTCTAATAAATGAATAATCTTGTTAACAAATGTTTGCTGAAATAATCAAAAAAAAAAAAAAAAAAAAAGAATTAATTACATAATTTAAGAAAGACTTACTTCTGATGGTCAGTTCAGTTCCTCCACCGAAAGTCCACCACAGTGCTTCATTCTAGTGAAAGCGTCGTACAAAAACCTCCGTCACACTCAAATGAACACAAACTCCAGCAGAGAAAGAGACGAACGACACTCACACACACTGATATGAGACTCAACAGCAGCTCTTCTCAACATTAAATAATGATTATTGGACTGAAGTGACTTTCACAGAAACAGCCTCATCATCTCTAAATGTCTCTTGATGCATGAAAACTATTAAATCTAAATAAATAATATAATCAGAAAGACTCTGTACTGATCATTACACATCTTAATTGGGAGTTTCTAAATGATCATGTATTTCTCAAAGCATTTTAATAAGTTTTGATGACCTGTGACCTCTGGAATGACCTTTGCCCTCTCATGGAGTTCACAGTGAAATACTTGTTTCTTTTAGAGATGCAACTCTGTCATTTGATTCATCAGAAACCTGTAGTCTGAACCAGAGACTGAATGAAAAAGAAATGATTTCTAAACTTGTTCAGAAGTGAAAACACACATCTATTGGATCATGAGAATAAAATACATTTAAAGGCCTCAAAACTGATCAGTTTCATCTGCATGTGCTCATTTTCATGTGTGTTTTACTCCAGCAGGGTTTTTCTCAGAGAGTCACTTTGCATCGGCTCATGCTTCAGCGCTCCGAGTGTTTATAGCGTTCAGACTCAAACACTTTATAACACACTGCTGTTTACCACGGTACAAAACCAACAAACACCATGAATCTCTTCAGCAGCTTCATCTGGATTCTGGCAGCTTTTATTCCAGGTAACAGACGTGAAAGCTTGTCATTTTTGAGTCTTTAATGTTCATTTCATCTGATTAAACACATTAATGTTGTTGTCAACAGCATCCAGAGGAATCACTGTGACTCAGCCTGAAGTTGTGACTGTTTCTGAAGGACAAAATGCCAAAATAGAGTGTAAAACTGATACTGGGATAGATAGCTGGGGTTTAGCTTGGTATCAGCAGAAACATGGAGAAGCTCCTAAACTCATGATTTATGGGGTAAATGATCGCTATGGTACCAGTTTCAGTCGATTCAGTGGGAATGGAAGATCTGGAGGGACTGATTTCACTCTGACCATCAGTGGAGTCCAGACTGAAGATGCTGGACATTATTACTGTAAAAGTCGACACAGGGTCAGTGGCAGCTTGGTGTTCACACAGTGATAAAGAGTCGTACAAAAACCTCCGTCAGTCAGAGTCACAGTGACTGAACTGATACTGCAGCTGCTCACACACTTTCACACACTCAATATGAACATTACTTTTGTTGAGCTTCATCAGTTTTTGTTGTTTATGATCATGATTTTTCAGAAGTCATTTTTGTCTCCTGTTATTCTATTAGATCCTTTATGTAGAAATTCAGTCACTTTTGATCTTCACTTCATTGGATATTTTTCCATCCTTCACTTTACATTTTTTTTTTTTTTTTTGATTTTCTGCATTTATGATTTATCCTCATTCTTCTTTTTAAACTAAATCATATCATAAACATGTTCTGCTTGATCAGTTTAATAAGTCTATTGATTTATTATGTTCATCCCTCATAATGCAGATTTGAACAGCATCATATAAACACATTCCTCAACTTCAGAGCAGATGTTAATAGTTCATATTAATATCTATGTATAGAGGAATTAGCAATTATATAAAAATGAATTTAAAAAAAGTTAAAGACCAGATTACCCCAACAGGTGCTGTCCACCATCAAAAACAGCATATGCATGTCACCAAAAATGTTTTTTTTTTTTTTTTTTGGGATGAAGAGACTGGATATAGTGGCAGATACAAGTCCAAATAAATTAAATAATTAAACTAAGCTTTTTTAATTTTTAAAGCTTTGAATAGATTATGGGTATGATTATAATGTTTATGTATCATTGTATCTATTTCCGGTGTGATCAATGTCAGTAAATTATAATGATTACACGGCACTGATGAAGGATTGATCCCGAAAACATTTTGCATTCTATGCACTTTTTGTACTTTATTTGAGGCCTCTTGATTATAAATTCTTGTGAGCTTTTATGGCCATTTTTCATGTGCAGATCTTATTTGTTTTTTAATCTTGGAGGTATTTTTGGATCTACACACTGCCATAAGTTTTTGTATTTAATTTTTTTAGACTTATGTCTGTTGCTAAGCTTTTCCAGTCTCTTCAACCGTACATTTTTTTTTATTTATTTTATAAATATTTCTAAAAGTGAAGATGTTTCCATCATGTGTGACGCGACTCACAATCAAACTCAGTTGATTCAGTGATTGACAGAGACTCGTGTGTGATGATCCTCATGTCTGTTCAGAAACTGCAGGAACACACATGGATTTGGTGTCAAATCTGGGGATTAACAGTGACGTTTCAATCCAACTACAGTAAAAATATTCTCAGAGTCTCACAGCAGATATTCAGAATAATATACTGAATTTGATCTTGTAGATGTATTCAGAATTGAATGATACAATTTTTAACAGTTTGGCTATTAGAAGATTGAATGATATGAAAAAGACTGATTTTTACTAGATGTTCTCACTTTGATTGTATTTTGTGTCTGTTAATGAGTGACTGTCTTCAGGGAAATGATCTGGAGTGTGTTTGCATATTGATCAGATGCTTCAGTGCTCTGAGAGTGTTTATAGTGCTGTGAGTTTAACACTTCATCACTGACACACACAACAATCTTCATCAACATGACCTTCATCATCATCTTCATCTGGACTCTCACAGCGTTTGCTCAAGGTTTGTGGAGCACAAGTTTGAGATTAATTCATTTCTTCAAGTATATTGTCAAAGTTTTGAGTTGATTTTCTTCTTGTTGTGTGTTTCAGAGTGTAGAGGACAGATCACCGTCACTCAGAGTCCCTCAATGACAGCAGCTCAACCAGGACAAACTGTGAACATCAACTGTAAAACCAGCAAAGATGTGGTCAGATATAGTGATGGGGATGAAGGTTTATTCTGGTACTTCCAGAAACCTGGAGAAACTCCTAAACTCCTGATTCGTTATGTAAAAAAACTTGAGTAAGGAACTCCATCTAGATTCAGTGGCAGTGGATCTAACAGTGATTTCACTCTGACCATCAGTGGAGTCCAGACTGAAGATGCTGGACATTATTACTGTCAGAGTCGCCACAGTGGTCCAGTGTTCACACAGTGATAAAGAGTCGTACAAAAACCTCCGTCAGTCAGAGTCACAGTGACTGAACTGATACTGCAGCTGCTCACACACTTTCACACACTACTGACACACAGAGGACAAACACAGGAACTACACATGTGCTCAAAACTGACTTATGAGTGAAATCAGCTCTATTAGACTGTGATCTGTCCTGTGACAGACGGGTTTGACTCAAATATGCTCAGAATCAGAGAAAACAGAGTGTGTAAATTAATATGAAATCAAACTAACAATAATGGTGCCATATGTTGTTTTGTTTTTGTACATTAAACTACACTAAAGTCATGGTGTATCAGTAACATAAAGATGTTTTTCAAGTAGCTCCTTCATCTAAAGCTGTTTATAAATGTATTACTCATAACTCATTTCTCATGAGCAGAAGTGAAAGTGTTCCAGTTCAGAGCGTTGAACCAATCAAAGAGTGAAACTGTGAGTTTGAGGTGAAAATCACATTTGCATTGGCAGGTTTAGTGATTGTGATCCTCTCAGAATAGAGCAGCTCCGTCTCCAGTGACCATGTTCAAACCCCAAGAGCTTCATTTGACATTTACTGCTAAATGCAGCTGTTCTCAACTATTACAATCAATCAAAAGCAGCTGAAACTTTAGTGCAGGACTTTGAATGAACGACACACTGATCAATGATGCAGTCGGACACAAATGTAACGCGTTCAGAAGCTTTATTGAATGAACAGCAATGGCAGAAACATTGAAAATCACGTGACTGCTGTGAATCCTGCCGGACGCTCAGATACGGCTCGTCTCGACTGGAGAAACATCAGCACTCGGAGCTCTTGAGGAACGAGGCCTCTTGATCAGCTCCGTCATGTCTTACTCTGCAGACGAAGCGATCTGCGCCTTCCCAGCGTGCTTTGCTGAGGCTCAGGACGCTGCTGCGGCTGTAGCGTCCGTTCCGCTCGCGCTCTGCGCTGGTCTGAACCCCCTCGGTGACCTCTGACCCGTCCAGCGTCCAGCTCACCGTCGCCCCCTGTGGAGAGTAAGAGCTGAGCAGGCAGAGCAGTGCGGCTGAGTCTCCAGAGATCTGCAGAGAAGAGGGCGGCAGCAGAGACACGGAGGGCTTCACTGCGGGACCAGCTGCACAAACACACAAACAGACATGAACAACTGTAGAAATTATGATAATTTGACTTTAAATTTAAAAGTTAAATTTTAAATGATCCCCAGAATGATTTTGAAAAACATTGTCCATTGATGATTATATTATGATGTCGTTACAAGAGCTAGAAAAGAAATTTATTGATCATTTCAATATTAATTGTATTTTGAAAATATTCTGCTATTTAGACAATCACAATCATAAGCATCAGCGAATTTGAGTTTAAACTGTTTAAATGATTAATTTTCAAAACGCTCTTTAACTAATTTCTTTTTGTCTGATGAAGCCAACAAAGTTATATTTGTCCATATTATAAAACTTTTGTTTCATGCATTTAAAAACCCTTAACTGTTAAATTTATCAAGAATTATAGACAATTAAATGATTATGTATATATCAAAAAATAAATTTTAAAGTACTGCAGTCAGAACATTAAAATACAATGAAAAAAAAACGACTTTTAAAAACAATATGAATTATAATATTAGTAGTGAAAATTAATAGAGAAATAAAGGGAAAAAGACTTTTTTTGTAGAATTAGTAAGTTACAGAACATTTTAATCTCAATCTAATTTTTAAAAACATTGTCCACATGAAAATTGATTAATATATTTTTAAAAATATTCTTCTATTTTGATAATCAATCATAATTTTCAGCAGTGTCGAACATGATTTTTTGATACATTTTCAAAAAATTCTTCTGTTAAGACACAATCATAATCATCATTAAACTTAATAGTTTAAACTACTGATTTTTAAAATGCTTATTAACTAAATTTGTCTTTGTCTGATGATGACGCACACAATTATATTTATTTGGTCTGTTTTATCAAACTTTTGTCATGCATTTAAAATAATTTCCCAATAATTATAGAAAAAAATATATATCAGGAAATAATTTAATATATCATAAAATACTGCCATCCATACATTAAAATACAATCAAATGTTACCAATAATAAGTTAAATTATTCATATAGATTGAAACATGATGTAAATAATGAAATTATATATAGCAATTATTAAAGAAACTTTTTTAAAAAAAAACATTTTTTCTAATAAATGAATAATCTTGTTAACAAATGTTTGCTGAAATAATCAAAAAAAAAAAAAAAAAAAAAGAATTAATTACATAATTTAAGAAAGACTTACTTCTGATGGTCAGTTCAGTTCCTCCACCGAAAGTCCACCACAGTGCTTCATTCTAGTGAAAGCGTCGTACAAAAACCTCCGTCACACTCAAATGAACACAAACTCCAGCAGAGAAAGAGACGAACGACACTCACACACACTGATATGAGACTCAACAGCAGCTCTTCTCAACATTAAATAATGATTATTGGACTGAAGTGACTTTCACAGAAACAGCCTCATCATCTCTAAATGTTTCTCGATGCATAAAAACAATTAAATCTAAATAAATAATATAATCAGAAAGACTTTGTACTGATCATTACACATCTTAATTGGCAGTTCCTAAATGATTATGTGTTTTTCAAAGCATTTTAATAAGTTTTGATGACCTGTGACCTCTGGAATGACCTCTGCCCTCTCATGGAGTTCACAGTGAAATACTTGTTTCTTTTAGAGATGCAACTCTCGCATTTGATTCATCAGAAACCTGTAGTCTGAACCAGAGACTGAATGAAAAAGAAATAATTTCTAAACTTGTTCAGAAGTGAAAACACACGTCTATTGGATCATGAGAATAAAACATTTAAAGGCCTCAAAACTGATCAGTTTCATCTGCATGTGCTCATTTTCATGTGTGTTTTACTCCAGCAGGGTTTTTCTCAGAGAGTCACTTTGCATCGGCTCATGCTTCAGCGCTCCGAGTGTTTATAGCGTTCAGACTCAAACACTTTATAACACACTGCTGTTTACCACGGTACAAAACCAACAAACACCATGAATCTCTTCAGCAGCTTCATCTGGATTCTGGCAGCTTTTATTCCAGGTAACAGACGTGAAAGCTTGTCATTTTTGAGTCTTTAATGTTCATTTCATCTGATTAAACACATTAATGTTGTTGTCAACAGCATCCAGAGGAATCACTGTGACTCAGCCTGAAGTTGTGACTGTTTCTGAAGGACAAAATGCCAAAATAGAGTGTAAAACTGATACTGGGATAGATAGCTGGGGTTTAGCTTGGTATCAGCAGAAACATGGAGAAGCTCCTAAACTCATCATTCGTTCTGTAGATGTGCTTTATGATAGCAGTTTAAGTCGATTCAGTGGGAATGGAGAAGAAGGTGGGAAAGATTTCACTCTGACCATCAGTGGAGTCCAGACTGAAGATGCTGGACATTATTACTGTCAGAGTAGACACGAAATAAACAATGACTATGTGTTCACACAGTGATAAAGAGTCGTACAAAAACCTCCGTCAGTCAGAGTCACAGTGACTGAACTGATACTGCAGCTGCTCAAACACTTTCACACACTACTGACACACAGAGGACAAACACAGGAACTACATGTTATATTCTTCTTGTCACTATAGGTACCACTGGGAGGTTCATATCTGTCACAATAATTTAAATGTATGCTTTGTCCGAGTCTGGACACTCCTGGAGCAGAGTGAAAAGCATTGGTGTAGAACAGAGGTGCCCAGTCCTGTTCCTGGAGATTTACCTTCCTACAAAGTTCAGCTCCAACCCTGATCAAACAAAACTGAAACAGCTACTTACAGACAGGTGTGTTTGATCAGGGTTGGATCTGAACTCTGCAGGAAGGTAGATCTCCAGGAACAGGATTGGGCACCCCTGGTTTAGAAGTATCCCTTACAAAAATTAACCATGGTTTTACTGCAAATAAAACCACAAAACCATGGTTAATATAGTTAAACCATGGTAATAACAAATTAACCATGGTTTTGCTATATCCATGATATTTGTAGTAAAAATGTGGTTACACAAATGGTAATCAATCTGCCAAAAACATATTTACTACACTTTTACTATAATAAAACCATGGTTTATTTTCATAAGGGATATGGATGTCCTGTTGTATGAGACTATTAAAATCTTACTTCGTCACACTTTCCTTGTCTAATTTCATCTGCACAAGACAAAACTGGCGATGAGGATTCTGAATGAAACACAAAACTGAAGAAGAATGTCTGCAGTAAATACTCCATTTCTGGTCTGATATTCAGGGGAAAAACAACTTGTCTGATGTTGCTTTAAATCAAAATGTGATCATATTATCATGTGAATTAGTGAAATGTTTCAAGTCTTAACGAAACAGCACATTAAACCAACTTAAACCTGTCACTCCTGAAGCGTTTGCATAGAGAGTGTGTTTTACATGAGCGACACACGCTTCAGTGCTCTGCATGTGTTTATAACTCTGTCAAACATCAAACATGATCAACAACTGTTTTTCACTAGAACTGAACCTACAACCAACAAAAATGACTTTCATCACCATATTGATCTGGACGCTGGCAGTATTATGTCGAGGTTTGTGTCAGTGAAGATTACATTTGTTATTTACTTATTTTTATTGGTGCTGTGAAGATATATGGTTGTAAAAATGTTTGTGATTTCTAATCTTTCTCTCTTGTCAGAATCTGTTGGTCAGGTGACAGTGACTCAAACTCCCTCAGAGCTGCTCTCTCAAACTGGACAATCAGTCACTGTGACCTGTAAATTTAGCAGAGATCCAACTGCTATTAGCTGGTACTTACAGAAACCTGGAGAAGCTCCTAAACTCCTGATTTATTATGTAAGCATCCACCAGTCAGGAACTCCATCTAGATTCAGTGGCAGTGGATCTAACAGTGATTTCACTCTGACCATCAGTGGAGTCCAGACTGAAGATGCTGGACATTATTACTGTATGAGTTATAACTGGATCAACAGTAACAGTGTGTTCACACAGTGATAAAGAGTCGTACAAAAACCTCCGTCAGTCAGAGTCACAGTGACTGAACTGATACTGCAGCTGCTCACACACTTTCACACACACTCAACAGTGAGGATTTTCATGGACATTAAATGAAATACAAAGCATTCATTTCAGTTTTTCACGTTAAATATTTTAACACTCTTTATCTTAATAAATGTATCTAACACTATATCTTTGAGGTCCATAATTTGTCTGCATGTTCTTGTTTCATCATGTATCTGCAGGTGTTTTCATGCTCCACTGAGTGAAGTTTATTTATAAAATATGAACTAAAGCCCTGATCCAATGAAAGACCCAAAACAAAAATGACACAAAAAAGAGCTCAAAGACACAATTATATTTTATTTAATGACTGAAGTTTAATAAAAGCACACACATAGTCTTGTGTGAAAGGCAGAAAGCAGAGCAGATGAAGCAACTGAAGCTGATGTGGAGAATGAATGAGTCCCTCATGTGCAGTCCAACACACTGGATTTCATGTTTGATAAAGGTAGCTTTTATGCAAAGTGAACTGTGTATTTGACACTTCAGCACTGAAACTCTAAAGCGACTTACAAAAGCAATTTGTCAGAGAACCAGCAATTGTAATATACTGTTTAATGTTTGTTTCTAAAACAAAAATTAAAGCTAAAAATCATATATAATTTCCAACATCCAAAGAGCAGTCTGAACTGTAAAACCATGTTACATACAGCAAATTTTATTTATTATATACATTTTTAATCCACAATTTCTCTCCCTGACCCCTGTCCAGTTGTGTGATTTTGTCACCCGTTCTCCTCGTTCCTCTTTCTTGAGGAATCATATACATGAGGACTGTCTTCCCATCCAGAATCCTGGCAGAATTTTCTTAAACCTGTGAAGAAGTTTCACTTGTTTCTTCTGTGAATCTCGCTCTGTCTCCACGGCGTAGAAGCAGAGCAGGCCGGCGGGCTGATCCACATAGACACCTATAGTGCAGCACTGATGAGCGTCCTCCACCCTGCTGTTGATTCCTTTATGCCAGGCGTCATAGCAGGATCCGGCCCAACTCAGACCCCAGGACTCCTCGTTCTCCCCGAGGCCACAGGGCCCGTCTCCGGCCCTCCTCCCCGCACCCTCGTATGTCGCCCCTATAACCACCCAGCCAGAGTACAGCACCTCCCAATAACAGCGTGACGCCCAGATAGACTCCTTACACAGCACCTGGACACACACACACACACACACACACACACACACACACACACACACACACACACACACACACACACACACACAGGAGTTTATTATCATGGAGAGACAAAGATATCAGAATTATGAAGTGTGTTTGTGTGAGTTGAGGCACATTCAGAATTTGAGAGTTCTTGCAAAGTATATGGTTTCCCCATATGTGCTGTTCATTTTATATATTTATCATGTCATATTGGATGTAATAATATTTAATAGTTTTATGAAAGTTGGCAATAATTCTGGAGTTAACACTGTCATGTCGCATATAGTGGAAAAAAACCTAGGTCATGCGTGACCTTTCCAATGTGATTATGTCATACGTGGAGCATTGCAGAGCAGTGTGTGTGTGTGTGATTCACCTGAGGGCTGTGGTCAAATCTCTCTGGTCTGTCCAGGTAAGGACACACCTCATCTGTCATGCGAGACACTTTAGCCCCGCCCTCTGTCAGCCACAGCACTTTATTGGCAGTTCGTTCATCCATTGAAATATTGAGCCAGTCTAGGATGAAAGGAATACGTCAGTTACGCCACTTAAGTTCACTCCAGTGTTATTTTACTATCATTGATCTACTATTATAGTTTTTTGTTTATATTTTGAAGCTGATTTTATTTTTTATATCTTCTATTTTTTTTTTTTTTTATTTAAAGTAGAAACTTTGTTTTGTTTTTTTAAATATGTGTATAAAGTTTTTTATTCAGTTTTAGTTTTAGTTATTTTAGTACAAAAATGAGAAATTTTCTTAGGCAACACAGTAAAAACCCCAGAGTTAAATCAACTCTGCTCAGAGTACATTTGGTCCCTCTCTGAATAGTGTTAAAACAACACTGAAGCAGAGTTAAAGTTAATGAGATAATTAAGCTATTAATTAAGTGATGATTAAACATTAATGATGAACACCTGCTGTTAACAAGCAGAATCACTGAAGAAAAGAGAAACACAAGAACTACAACTGACTTCAGCCAAAACCATTTAATTGAAATCAACTGAAGATAAAAGTCATTAAATCTCACTAGATCTGATTAAAAGATCTGATTCACTTATTACTAACCAGATTGACGTTATTTCTGTCACAAGTCTAAAGAAGTTCTTATTGAGAATTAACAGAGGTTTAGATGTTGCTGTTTTATTGGTTAAAAATGTATGCCACCATCGTAGTGGTCAGGGTTTGTTTGATGTTGTGCTTAAATTTTTTTATGCAATGCATGGTTTTAAAATTACTCATATCTGTTTACTGCAGCACTCTCTCTTCAAAATGTATAAATGACAAAACATATGATCAGTTGGTTTGGATGCAATCAGGCAATCTCACAATGACTACATCATATAAAAGCAGCTAACATCTGCTCACTGTGAAGCACTGACTTCACTGCGTTCCAACAACATATGCATTGTTGGAGAGAAAAACCTAACATAGAAAGTCAAGGGTCAAGAGCCCAACTTAAGAAAATGCTGATCTCCTTGATGGTGGTGTCTTTTTTCTTTTCTTTTCTTTTCTTTTCTTGACCAATAAACCTCTGTTGATTCTCAATTCTGTAGATATGAGAAAATAAAGTCAATTTGGTTAGTAATATGTGAAGCTGGTAATGCTGTTTGTGGAGTTGTTTAATCAGATCTACAGAGATTTAATGATTTTATCTTCAGTTTCTTCAGTTTTTATCTAAGGCCTATCTAAGGCTGTGACTGAAGTCAGTTGTAGTTCTTGTGTTTCTCTTTTCTTCAGTGATTCTGCTTGTTAACAGCAGGTGTTTATCATTATTGCTCAATCATCACTTAATTAATAGCTTAATTATTTCATTAACTTTAACTCTGCTTCAGTGTTATTTTAACACTATTTAGAGAGGGACCAAATGTTCTCTGAGCAGAGTTGATTTAACTCTGGGGATTTTGCTGTGAACTAGCTGATATAAAATAAGTTTAAGGTTTATTATTTAATTTCAGTATGTTTTTAGCTTTAGTTAACGATAATAACCCTGGTTCAGACTAGAAAGGAGCAGGTCAGTACTGGTATCTGACTCTTGTTCTGTGTGTGAGACTCACATTTAAGCAGCTCCTCTCTGGACGTCGGCTCTGGGATGTTCGGCTCATAAACTGGAAGCTTTTCTGCAGAGGGAGAATGTGAGAAATATCAGTGCAGATTTTGACTATAATTGGCAATTATCATTTTTAGGCATGCAGAGAGGATTTAGATGTTTAATCATACCAGGAGGAGTATTTCCGGCTTTGATTTTCCTTCCTGGAAGAAAGAAAAAAGAGGGTTTAGATCGATAAAGTGTGGGTTTGAGCCAACAGATGAACTTTTTAAGAGGACAAACAATGAGGACATGATTTATCCTGTCAAGTTAATGCAGTTTGTATGTGTTGGTCTGTTCTCAGTCTGACATTCAGCCAGCGAGGACTCGTCTCTGGGAACAGCATCAGACACGCGGCATGTACTGTAAGTGTGTGTGAGAGTAACCCACTGACCCAATAGCCCAGTTTAAAATCATTCAACACTTGTTCAGACTTCTGATAATGTGGCAACCTGATACCTACAGTCGACGACACACCGACACACAAACACCGATTATGCGCATCTGGATAAATCACATCATACTTCAGATGTGTTAAATTAGATCAGTAATTTATATGAAGGTTTTTTTGTACTTGTTTTTTTTTTGTAATTCTTGACAGACTTGCTATTATTAAATTGCAGGATTTTACATAATGAATAAATGTCCCTAATTTATGGCTTTAAACCTGTTTATTATTTAGATTTATAGCAGTTAAGCCAACTAAGTTCAGAGCCGTGTTATTTTAGTATAATTCATATATACTATTATAGTTTGTGTTAATATTTTGACTTAGATTCTATTTTTATATTTTAGTTTAAAATGCTTGTAACATTAGAAACATTCTGAGATTTATTGGTTAGTTCTTAATTATGATATTAATGCTTTACCTGTCTTCTTGGTTTGAGGTGTCATCATGATTCTTTGGCTTGAAGGCATTTTGATGTTTGAGTTTGAGGTCATCTGTATATAATGTGTCTGGATATTGACCGTGGTGTGTGTAAGGCACAGCGGCTCTTTTATAGTCGACATATAGTGGGCATGTGGCCATTAGAAAGCGTAAGGAGGGCGTTTCCAATGGCAAACTTTGGCCAAATAAAGGCAGCACATCAGAAACACAAATGCACAGACAGACACATCACTGAAGCGGAGGAACGGATCACAAACTGGGTCAAATGACACACACACACACACACACACACACTTACTTTACCTGGGGTCACATTTTACCCTATATCTAAAGGGGCACTTGCCGTAAACTCTACTTTGAATAAAAAATAGAATAATTATTAATATGCTAATTAGTAGATTCCCAAACATAATCATTTAAACCTTGTTTTTAATTTATTTTTCATATTTTATTATTTATCATATGTCCATTGAGTATTAAATCAAGCTTTTGTCAACTTTCTGGGACAGTTTACAGCATTTGACCCTAGATTTTGGCTACAGATTCACAGTTTGTTTTGTTTTTGGTGGGGAATGTCCATTGTATTCAGTTGTTTTTATTCTGAGCTAAAAAATATTATCTATCCTCTAAATCTAACCTTTAAAGAAAAGTTTCTGTATTTCTAGGTTTTCTTTATTTCATTATTCGGTCGTCATAGGGAAGGTTGACTGTTCCTCATGTGGGCAAAAAAAGCTCATGCACATGTGAATGGCACTAATGCAAATTGACATTGAGAAAGTAGCGCGGAGTAAAGAAAGCAAAGGTGTGTGTGAGTGTGTGTGTGTGTGTGTGTGTGTGTGTGTGTGGCTGGTACATTTCAGAATTGATGGATTAAATTCCACAGACACATTCCTCTCACACTTTTATATGATCCAGAGATTAGCAGGTCTAAAATACATGCAGGCACGGCACAGAATGCATGCGCATGTCTCCTCTGAAACTTTAACCTTCCCGCAGAGCACTTATCCTTCACTGAGGAAACAACATCCATGGATGATGACAGTAAATCAGGGATAGTAAAAATTACAAATAATGTCTGTTTAAACCCAGCTTTCGCAATCATATATCAGTATTGTTCTTGTTTTCAATACAGATTCAATTTGATCTTTATTTTTATCTATATTTTATATTTATTTTTTCTCTTGTATCATTGTAAGTTTACTATAATTATGGATTGATTGAGTTCACTCTCAGCTGTGTTTTTATGATTTTCATCTGTCTGACCTTGACTTGTATCCTCTCGGATTGTATTTGATGACTCTGTGTTGAAATTCCTCTTACTGTTTTTCATTCTTTCTCAGTGCAATTTTCTGACATTCATCTAAACTAAAAGCATATTTTAGCATGACACTGGCTCAGCTGATTTCAATATTACAAAAAGGCAGTGTGACAAAATATTTAGATACAGTTTTTTTCAAATGCTTTCACACAAAATCCTTACTTGTCTCACAATTTCTGAAACCTGACACTCAAACACCAGAACCACACACCAAATCTGCAAAACCATACAGTAATTCTCAGCCTTCACATTTCATTAAACACTTTTTGCAAAACACAACACACAATTCTCTATGTAACACACAAAAATTTAACAGGAAGTATCTTGATTTACTTTTTCAAACACAACTGTTGTTTCTGTCCAACTACACATGGTTGATGTATTTCTTTTCTTTCGTACTGTGTAATACACAACCACAAATGCTTACAGTAAAAAATAAATAGTTTGGTTTCAATCTTGCTTTCGTGTTTACCGTGAATTTTTCACCATCTCCCTGCCAATTACTTTGAATCTTGTACAGAATATGTAGGAGCTCATGAAAGAAAAGCTTTAAGTTTTGAATAACTGTGTGTATATGATATATCCAAAAATAGAATATTATGGCAAAGGTGTTTGCAACGTATGACAAATGTTTGTTTTTGAGATGTGTTTGTGATATTTTGAATGCAGTGCTTCATTTTGCAAGAGATGTGAGGCATTTTGCATTTTGTGTGTGCAATTCTTGGATTTGTGTGTAAAGTTTTGAAAAGTGTGTAAGCCGTTGAAAAAAACTGTAATGCATCATTCATTTCCCTTCTTGTGTTCATATTGTGAATTTAGAGTCAGTCTGTTTTAAAATATAAATACACAGAACTTCACAAATAGACAGATGTGAGATGCAACATGATGTGTGTGTGTGTGTGTGTGTGTGTGTGGTATGTATATGGCTGTCATTGAGCTGTCATTACTGAAACAGAACAGACATCAGACAACACATAAATCCTTCATCCGTGTGTGTGTGTTTAAATGTGTCAAAATGCCAGTGATACAATGTCTGAAAGCCAAAATGACCTTCTCTAACCTACTTAATAGTGTGTGTGTGTGTGTGTGTGTGTGTGTGTGTGTGTACAGTGGAGAAACAAAATGAAGCAAGGAATTATTTCTATTCCTGCTACAATTTGACCCAAAATGCTTATCTTCTTGTGACAAAACATTTAATATATTCATATATGCTATAGAAAATGTATACTTTTTAAAAAATATACAATTGAATGAACTGTTTATATCCAGTGATCATGTTTTGTTTATTGGACAAACTATGGAATCAAAAGAGAATAACAATCAAAATAAACATGTATAAAATATACTGTAAAATAAACTAGACTTTAAGGCCTTCCTGTCATTAAATGCATGTGCAAAGAGAAACAAAAAACAAGATCACTATGTTCAGAATGTAATACTGACTGAATACTGTACACTGTACTGCCTCCTATGGTTTAAAAATATCAAGTGCAACTACAGACATTATCCCATGACAAATGTGTTGAGTGAGTAGTATGCTACTCCAGATATTTCATGCATGAAGAAATTATACTCTTATGCACTGCAGAAATAATAATAGGCATATGGTAGTATGGTGTTTTGAACATATCTGACAAAAAAATTAAAGGATTAAATTAAAGGATGCAATTTAATTAAATAAATATATGCACTGCATATTTCAAAGTAGAGCACGTTTGAAAATGTATTAAGACAGTAATTAAGTAATAAAATAATAAAGACAGCTATAAATATTGGTATTGTAATTTTACAGTTGTAATGTAAAATAAAATTTAATTGTATTGTTATTTTTAGTATATATTTTTTTCTTACATGTCAGATTTTCTTATTTTACAGTGAAATATTACAGTAATATTTGTTTTTATTTTGTATTTTTTATATTTTTAACAACCAACCAACCTAAGCAGAAATGCTCATCCCGGATGTTTAGTGTAGTTTGAACTCATTTCTGACTTAATTCGAATGTTGTGGCATTATCTAATTCAGACACTTTATATACAAGGCAACACTCAAATAAATAATTTCACACTGCTATAAGGATGTGACGCTTGCAATATATGGAGGGTTTGAAGCAACAGATCTTACACTCGCTAATGTATAGCTGTGCCATTCTAAATGAGGTCAATCTCTAGTGCATGTTTTTCGTGCTTGTCTTTAGTGTGTAATGCGATGACACCTGCCTCTGAAATCAGGTGCCGGCCGACAGCATGTGTGAGAGTGAAGGACAGTCAAGGACACGTGCTGCAGCGCTCATACATGTCACTTTACAATCAGACGCACAACTTGGACCAGGCAGCATGAACACTTTACATTGAAACAAGAAGATTTTATAGTGTACACAGCAAAATCGCCAGTGTTTAATTAACACCCCTCAGTGTACATATGTGTCCACACTACAGGGTGTTAAAAGTTACGCTGAAGCAGTGTTAAAGTTAATGAGATAATTAAATGATTAATTAAGTGTTTACTGACCATTAGTGGTGACACCTGATCTTAATAAACATAATCATTGAAGGAAAGCGAAAAAAGATATTAATTAATGTTTTATGGAATGTTTCGTTTCAAGTCACCATGATGGAGTTCAGTGTTTGCTTTAGTTGGGCTCTTGACCCTGTACTTTTTAATATTAGTTTTTCTTTGGCTGCTCCAACTTCGTATTTGTAAAGCACCTTTGTTGTGGCAAGAGACACTGTGATCTGGTCACAATATCGTAAGCTTTGGGTTGATCGTCAACTTATGCTTATGGGAAACACAACCCAGATCATAGTTTTTCTGGCCATAACAAATGTGTTTTACAAACACAAAGTTGAAGCAGCCAGAGCAAAAAAAAATATTAAAAAGTAAAGGGTCAAGAGCCCATCTAAAGAAAAACGCTGATCACCATCACGGTGACTTGAAACGAACCTTTCATTAAATCATTAACATCTAAACATCTGTTAATTCTCAGTAAGAACTTTTTTTGATGTATGACAGAAATAAAATCAAACTGGTTAATAATAAGTGTAATAATGTTTAATGGCTGGAAGTAAGTTGTAGTTGTTGTGTCCCTCTTCTTGTTGTTTCTCTTCATTAGCTATGTTTCCATCCAAAGTTGCGTATTTAACTTATGCGCAAATTTTGAATATCACATAAAACATTTGTGAATAAAGCACTGTTTCCATCCAGCGAGTCAAAGAGAACAAAAACCTCACTTCCTGATACACTGGCGCTACATATCACTAAGAAAAATGAAAGTTTCTGCAGTAGAAGCCACCGTATATAATAATTTTCGTATATAATAAATTATTTGCGCCTCAGAGCGCGCAGACGAAACGCAATAAACGCCGTCATGTTATCTTGCATTCAGATGCTGGTGTTTGTGAAAGCAATCGTGTGAGGCGCTTCTGGGAGATTGCCTTAAATATCTCAAACATTTTTTACTCAGAATTGTAAGTTGTTAAAACAAAGACATACAAAAGAGTGTTGGGACAACGATAGAGTGTTTTGTTTGTCACCGTTATGGTGATCAGTGTCTTTTTATATATTTTTTTCTGGCTGCTGTAACTGTGTATCTGTACACATTTACTATTGCAAAGGAACTTAAGGAAAATTCTGGGGATGATGATATCATCATATAACCTAATTCAGGGATTCCCAACCACATTCTTGAACCATATGGCCCATAGAAACTGATGGGTGTGAATGACAAAGAAACAGCATTTCTCAGAGAAGATTGCCGGGTAAACTGATCTCTTGTGGGAGGTCCTAACAGTTTTCTTTTGTTGTAGTCCATTTGTCTTCATGTATAAATTGTATAAACATTTGTGTTAATATTCTTTGAAGGCCGACACAATATTATCGCTGCTGAAGAACTGCTACACTACTACCTTCAATAAATTCTTCTCCCTACAAGTACTCTGGTCAAGCTCTCTTACTTTATGTATTAAAGAAATCTAATTCATTGGCAAACCACCCAAACAACTACTCAGACAAATACAGCAAAATCTAACGCTTTTTAACATTAGTTTTTTTTTTTCTGTTTGTTATAACAGTGTGTTTATAAGGCACAACTGTTATGGCAAATAAAGCCCAGAAAAAACGTATTCAGTTATTGGTTATGTTTTGATAACAACATAATCACCATGTGGTGGTCTGAACCAATGATTGAGTTCAGAGTCTAATTGTTGATTACATGGGTGATGCAGTCTTACATTATTGCTTATAGCAGTTCTAGCTTTACAATATGAGACACTACACAAAAACGATTGAACTTTTCTAGGCACACACAGACATCAAGAATCAGCATATGAATCTCAACAATGGTGACAATCAACAAAATATTCAGATTAACAAAACAAGCTACTAAAAAGTCACAACAAAAAGATAGTTTTGATTGGTGCACCCAGAATGCACTGCAACAGAATGCGTCACCATTGTTGAGATTCATACGCTGATTCTTGATGTCTCAGTGTGTGTGTAAGTGATAGAGTAGTTCAAACTTTTTTTGAGCAGATCATCTTTTAAGAATCTTTAATGTGATTACAAATCATAGGCCTGTTATAATCAATAAGAAAAAATTAACTCACAACCCAAAATTAAATCAGAGATTTATCTGTGAATGAAAACAGTTAATTAGGTCACTACATGATGATTATGTCAAAACAACCAAAAACACTTGGGCCCGGTTTCACAGGCAGGGCTTAGCCTAAACCAGGATTAGGCCTTAGTTCAATTAGGATATTTAAGTAGCTTTTATAAACGTTCACTAGAAAAATACATTACTGGTGTTCATCTTGAGACAAAACAATGGCACAGACATAATTTAAGATATGTCAATACAAGTTGCTTTTTAGGCTAGGACTAGCTTAAGCCGTGTCTGTGAAACCGGGGGCAGATCAGATATTTGCTTGACTTTCTTTAACATACAATAATGTGCTAATAAAAACACAATTACAGCAACCAGAGAAAAACTAATGTTGAAAAGTCAAGTGTCAAGAGCCCAACCAAAGCAAACACTG
The DNA here is from genome assembly GCA_039654765.1 of Mylopharyngodon piceus. Lineage (NCBI taxonomy): Eukaryota > Metazoa > Chordata > Actinopteri > Cypriniformes > Xenocyprididae > Mylopharyngodon > Mylopharyngodon piceus. The sequence goes on along the minus strand of CM077444.1, from coordinate 1,889,125 downwards.
ATCACCATAATGGTGACTTACAAATTATGGCACTTTCCTTCATTGAGTCTGTTTGTTAACTGCAGGTGTTCATCACTAATGCTCAATCAGCACTTAATTATCTCATTAACTTTAACACTGCTTCAGTGTTAAATTTAACAATCTTGTGTATGGACTCTGAGCAGTTAATTTAACACTGGGGTTTTTCCTGTGTAGTGAGTCTGAAGGCCTTGATTAGCTGGTTCAGGTGTGTTTAATTAAGATTGAATCTCAACAACAGTGACATGCTTCATGCATTCTGGGAGCCATGCTTGAGTTTTATTATATGATAATTCCCAGAATGCATTACTGCATGCAGTATGTCACTGTTGTTGAGATTCATATGCTGATGCCAGCAGGGGGTGCTGCTCATCCTGCAGTCTGAGTGGGTCCTAATGCCCAGTATGGTGTTCAACTGTGCAGTATTAAAAAGGCACCTGTTACGTCCCATGACGTAATTGTGTATGTTTTGGATGTTCCCATGTTGTTCTCTCTCTCTCTCTCTCTCTCTCTCTCTCTCTGCCAAGCAGTGCTTCAAATCATCTGCAGCTGATTCCAATTAGTGGCAGCGTGGCACAGAGATAAAGCAGCAGAGAGACACAACTCGAGAGAAATCCCTTATCCGCTATCCCAGAGACATTGTTGTTTTATTTGCCATTGAGCAACTTGTGAAATGTAAGTCTAAACTGTGGGTTACTGTTGACATTCTGTGTGAGTCTGGCTCTGTCAACCTGTGTAAGGAGATGGGCGCCGATTTATTTGGGTTTATTCCCCTTCTAAATTTTTCACCTGTTTTTCTTTAGTCAGGGAGAGAGGTAAGATTATTGTCTTTAATTTCATTTTTCTTTTGCCAGGGAATTTTATTTTGTTAAAACCTTTAGTAAGACTGTTTTGTTTGTTGTTTTGGCATTTGCTCTCTCCTGACGCCTTGGTTATTTAAGTTGATTATTTATCCTGATATTTGTATATTTTCTATATTCTTTTGGCTTTTGTTAAGCCCTGAATAAAAAAACAAACTTAAGTATATTTCTGGTTCGGTATTCTTTTATTTTATGTTGTTAAATAGAGGGTTTGTGTGAACCTTTATGAGAAATATCAATTGTGAAAGTGAAAATAGCTGGGATAGAGGAAAAGGAGATTTCTCATCGTTTATTTATTTAATCACTTTTTTTCAACTTTGTTACGTTCTCTACAAAATCCTTAGACTAAAAGAGTTTGTAACACACCTCTGTGGTTAATATAAACAGAAAGACTAGGGGTGTAACCCTGGTATAGAATATTTCCTACATCACACTCCCCACCAATCATCACATCTCCTGACCCTGGAGTTTTATACTATGCTGGCACCCAGCATGCATTGCGGCATGAAGCTTTTTGTTGACGGTCACCATTGTTGAGATTCATATGCTGATTATTGATCTCTGTGTTTGTCAGAATGGTACAGTAGTTCAAAACTTTTATGTGCTGTGTTTTAAAAAGTCTCATAGCTTATTGCTGTAATAATGTTGGATCTCATGCTGTGACATCACAGGGTTGACAATGTAAGATTTAAATGTATTAATAAAACTCACTTATGATCAGTGATTAGACTTCAGGTGAGATCCGGCTACTTTATGATGATTAGATTTCTATGAATAATTAGCCAACGTCACCTGATCAAGTTTTGACTTGGCTTTCTTTGCTACAACAAATGTGTTTTATTTGACTGTTACAGAGTAACAGTGTGAAAATTCTTCAAAATTCTATTTGCCATCCAGCAAAGACATATTATAAAGTAAGGCTAAAGAAGAATTACTGTTAAGCACAAAAAATACTTTTTATTTCAATAAAACATTTTAAAAAGCAGTTATATTTCTGAATTGAGTTATAGTTTTATGTTAGTAAGTGGAGTTAAAAACTGCTCTGTGCATAATGGCCCAGTGTGTGAATGGTGTGGTGGTGTGTTTCGGACCGGGTGTGACTGGCAGCTCTGTGCCAGAAAGTCCAGGGACACTTTTTAGTCCCAGTCTGCTCCTGCTTACAAGCTATCTGATTATTATTATGCATGCAAACACGATCACTGTCACAGCATCGGCTGGCACATGCTGACCCCTAGGATAGATCTGTATTATTGCAGGAGAGTTTAAGTGCAAAGAAAAAATAAATATTTTTGATCAATATTTTATTATCATTATATTTTCAATATTTTCCTAGACTCAAAAAACCCCAAAGAGCCAAAACATTGTTGTTCATACTTATAAGTTTTTTTTTTGTTTTTTTTTTAAATGTATCTTTGGTAATGCATGGTCAACTGTCCATTCCCAAACTCTACATGAACTGACCCACGCTTGTGTAAAGGTAAGATTTATTTCTCTGCAATTCAGAACTAAGTATTATCTACGTTCTCCTATTCTTTTCTACAAGTAATTGTATTATAAACATATTACATTTATTTTAAGTGTAAAGAGTAAATGTTTGACCCCGACGTGATTTGAACACGCAACCTTCTGATCTGGAGTCAGACGCGCTACCGTTGCGCCACGAGGTCTGTGACGACGCAGTTAGAATTTTATTCTGGTATTCTTCATCATGGTAGTCTATAAATATTGTGTGTCAGGCTGGTTATGTTTCAGGGTGAAACGCAAGTTCTTCATAAGTGAGCTGGTGCATGTATTGTGCTCTAGCGCCATCTACTGATCTGACCAGTAAATATGATTTAAGGTTTAAATGTTATACTAATTATTAAATATCGACAAATGATTTAAATTAGAATGTACTTAGATATTCGCAACCTGTCCAGGATCAACTAATCTCAGAATTAAATAATTCTTATAGATTTATTATTTTTAGCAAACGAAAACAAGCACAGCTGTTACTACATATATGGCTTAATTTCATAATCGTACTCGGACTATAATGTATGCTGTTAATTTAACAACTTTATAAGATGTGAGTGTAAAGATGAAAGTTTTGACCCCGACGTGATTTGAACACGCAACCTTCTGATCTGGAGTCAGACGCGCTACCGTTGCGCCACGAGGTCCTGTGGTCAGCGGCCGGATTTACTGCTTTCGAATGCTAGTAATTGAGAAAGAGCAGCATTGGCTGCAGCCATCGGTAGAGATGTAGTCAAACCAGACCTCCAAGACCCAGAGCAAAACCAAGACCGTTCTTGGAGTTAATGAGATCATTAAAAGGATAGTTCACCCAAAAATAAAAATTCTATCATCATTTACTCACCCTCGAGTTTCTTTGTTCTGTGGAACTTAAAAGAAGATATTTTTTGATGGGCACCATTGCTTTTCATAGTATAGGCCTACTATGATTTTCAAAAATACTATGGAAGTAAATGGAACCAGAAACATACAATAAGCTTTTTTACTGTGGAAAAATAATTGATCACATTGTTAAAAAAAATTAAATAAAATGTTGATTTCCATCATGACCAAGAATTTTGCCACTAATAAACTTTTTTCAAATGTTTGTGAACTTTTAATAAGACAATAAAAAGCATGAAAAAAAAATATTCAAGTAAAAACAAAAACAAGGTAAAAAACAATGAACAGAATGTTTGTACTATAATGCATAAAATGCTGCTTATGAAGAAAGCAAAACAAAACACCCAAACATTATATTCAAAACATGTCTACAATATAATTTCAACTATAAAAATATTTATCAAATATAATGCATAATTTGTGGTGAAAATGTTCATAGTATTAAAAATAGAATGTGCAATTTAATTGAGACTTACAAAAGAAAAAAATGTAGCAATCACAAAACATTTACAATAAATAAATAAATATAAACAACAATATAGCCAGTCAGTCAATTAATGATGTAATATGATTGTAAAGAAAAATAAAATAAAATGAAGAAAAAATGAAAAATTGACGTTTCCAAATTGCATGTTGATGTAAGTCATTAACGTAAATAAATTTAAAAAAAAAAAAAAAATCATAGGTCACAAGTTGCAACTAAATATGATTGCCACTCATATCGTCACGGTGTGTACAACCGAACTGAACAACAGTGATGTCATCAGAAGCATGAGACACATACTTTAGATTGTTTCTCCTCACCGGCATTCCAGACTAGAGTCAACGTGTACTGATCCCCCGATACACACCAGATATGGGATGAGAACTCTATTAATAAAATCAGCCTGAGCTTGGGAATATGAGTATCAAACTCACGGGGGATTAGGTGAATAAAGCAGCAATAGTCGAAAATGTAGTTAAAGATCAGTTCATTAGGATCTAAACCAAGCATCTTCATCCCTAAAGCCAAGATTCACATGTCCTCTTGAGGGAGAAGTTGCAGAAGTTGAAGTCGTCCAGTGGTGTGAGTTTATGGCGGGATTACCGTGTGTATGTACAATGGAAGTTGAAATAATGTTTAGAAAACCTATATATATATATATATATATATATATATATAGGCCTATATGTATTTATACAACAGTTCTTTTTGGTTCTCGAATCTGATTGGCTGAGAGCCGTGCGATATTCTAGAGATAACAGCACTCCTACCTTTTCACCGTTTGTATCACTCCGCTTGAAACAACTGTCATGCCGTCTGAGCAAATCCACTGTAATTTTTGCGAATACTACACTTGTACCACGAATTGTAGTTTTAAGAGTTTTTAAGCGAGTTGTTTAGACCTGAAATATGTGACTCATATTTAATCATAGCGCCTATTTTACAGTTTGTTTAGACGTTTTCGGAGATGTGAGCTCCAGGCCGTCAGCGGCCAGTAGTGCTTCAGGGATTTGACTCTTATAGTGGTTAAACTTGAGATATAATTCATTTTGGGTACATAAATCGGGCAATCTTTGGTTTTATTAATCTATGTTCCTGAGCAAATCGAATTGGGCTATGTTAAATTTAATAATTTTATTTTAAGGCTATATTTACATCCTGTAGCGCACTGAATTGTACAGTTGTGTTTATTTCCTACACTCTCAAAAAGGATGTGTTAATTAATAACACATTTTTTGTGTTATTTTTTTGTGTGACACGTTTTGTCATTTTGTGTACATAATTGACACAAATTGTGTAAATATAACACATTAGTGTGTAGAAAATGAGCAGGAATAACACATGGTTGAGTTAAAAGTAACACAAAATGTGTTGTCCTTAACTAGACACACAGATGTGTTAAGATATAACACAGGTTGTGTTGTTTTTAAAACATCTGTTTTAAGAGTGTATTGTCATTTATAATGGCTATTGTTGCTAATTTAAATATTGTTGTTCAATAAATATTATTTTATATAAATAATATAGTGTGTTTGGTATTGAGAAAGGGTCCAATAGTGCGTAATATGGATTGAGTGAAAGTTGCATTAATACGCCATTAGATGGCAGCAAAACTTTAGGAGTGAATGAGTCAGTCGCAAGAGACTTTTAAATTGAAAGGGACTTTTGTAAACAAAGGACATTGTTTTAGCGCTGTTATGGGAACTGTAAACTGTAAAAAGGACAAATACAAAGATCTCTTTCCTCAGCGGACATTCAAACGGATTTTTATAATGGATATAATATTATGGACATCGACCTGAAGAATGATCAGACACAGGTAAATGCTCTCTCTCAATAATACTGTACAAAATACAATGAAAAACGTCTAAAGTTACGTTTTAGAATTAGTAACGGAGCCTTGGTCAAACTGTCAACTTCAGATTTGAATCTGTGGCGGAAGGAAGTAGTTCTACACAAAAGAGGGTTTTAAAGACACTCCTTTGTTATTTCTTATTTATTTACACACTCGTTGAACTGTTGTGTAAACGCAATATCACACTCGTAGCCATGCGATATGGCTGTATATCAGCACACACTGTTTACCTACGGCCGAATCACAACTGTGCTGATATACAGCCATATCGCACGGCTACAAGTATGATATTGCTCATATATGTATATTTATAAAGGTAAACATTTATAAAGGGGAATATTTTAATATATTAATGTTTTATATAATTAATGATGCAATAATGTGTAATAAAATAGATGCATAATAAAAACATATTTTCAATATTTATTTTTAATTAATATTTAAAAACCTTTTACAATTACAATTTTGCAAACTCATATTTTAAATATACAGTATATTAATAGATTATACAGGGCTCGAAATTAACTTTTTTACTTGGTAGCAATGGTGCTCCAACTTCAAAAAGTTAGGAGCACCAGCAAAAATGTAGGAGCACCACAATTAAAATATATATATAGGCTTGACATTAAGTCTTGTCATTTACTTGCCTGGAAAAAAAAAAAAAAATTGTGTTGTAAATATAATATTCTGAAGCAATATTCTCATCAGCTTTGACATATTTAAATCTGCATTTTTGTGATATTTACCCCGAGGGCATTTTTTTTTTTTTTTTTACCTTTATAAAGGGCTTTTTTTATTTTATTAAATGTATGGTTCATCTTTCATTTTAAATTCCTAAATTTGATCAATAAATTCTAAAATAATAAGACACTATGGGACTGTTACCAATTAAATTAAATCATTTACACTGAAAAATTAAAACTGCATTAAATGATGTTATGAGTTTGTTTAAAAAAAAATGAATATATAAATAAGAAATGTTGGAAAGAATGATACTTTTAAACATGAAACTAAACCGCCAGTAGGTGGTGGCAGGTTACCGTCTTATTGAGTGAGTCATTGAGTCATTCATTCAAACGGCTGATTCATTCAAGAATGAGGCAGTTCTTTATGAAAGGGTCATTGAATCTTTGACTCAAACGATTCGTTCAAAACGCTGAATCATTCAGTAATGAAAACAAGGCCGAGTGTTTCTGTGAGATGCGCGATGGTTCTGCTGTTTCCCTGTTTGGAACTATTTTCGCTGCTGAAACAGAACAAAAAAAAGTCAATATTGCGTCTAAAATGTAAGTGATTTAATTTTAACTACTTGTTTATTCAACTGTTGAATGAAATCAATGTCACATTTTCAATCGTGATGGTGGAAGACAGCACTCTTCTTGGTCGTGTGATGTTGCTTAACTGTAGGCTATCATATGTTATAGCTAAATATAAAAACTCCACATTTTGAATTTTTACCGCAGTATGTTAACTGAGTTTGTGTGCTGCGCTCATTTGTTTCCATTTCTCCTCGAGAGGCTGCGCAACCCTGTTACCGTCAGTACATTTTAGGCTACATTATATATTATTATTTCGATCGCCACTTATACTAAATGTAATAAAATCAGAGTCATTCTCGCGTTTTGGTGACTCCCTAGTTTTTTTTAAGCGTTCAAGTGTTAATGTGGAGCCCTGCTGTAACACTTCTTTTCATCTTCTCTCTTCAGCTCTTTACATTTTGCGCGCTAGTTAGCTCCCTGTCACGTGACACCGGAGCGCAGTGAAAGGGAGATTGACGGCTATATTAACCAGCCTAAAGTCTGCTTTAAACTTACGAACATAAAGATGAAGTGTAACTGTATATGTTATAGAACGGTGGACCGGTCACTGTACCAGCTCACAGCAGGCACATAGTAATTAGCGAACATTTTGTAGAGAAATGAAAACAGGTCGTACCTCAACGATTATTTGCATTCGCACACATGCTCCCAAATATATTTTGAGGTCGCACGTGTTAAATTTAGGGAGCATATGCGACTTAAATGATCGCAATATTGAGCCTTGTTATAGTGTTATTATATATATATATATATATATATATATACATAAATCAGCACAAAAAATACACAGAAAAAATATTTTAAATACACAGTATATTAGTAAATTTTACAGTATATTATATTATTTCAAAATAATATTTAATATCACCACAGAAAATGCAAAACAAAAAAAAAAAACATTTAATCAAAGACAGATGGTGCGCTTGTGAGAAATGGTGTTGAAAGTGGGGTATCATGGTATTCTATTTAGCTGGTGTAAAACTCTCTGTAAAATAACAACACCTTAACACGTCCGTCAGCAAACACTCGTGTCCCGTCCCTCATCCCTGTCTCTCTCTCCATCCCTCCAAACTTTGTTCTTAGACTTGGAGAATCCAAGTGGGGTTTCAAGTGTCAGTCCTTCTCTCTTCTCTCCCCCTGGTTTGTCTCCCTCCTTCCCACTCTCTCCTTGCTTGGTGGGTAATTTGAGTTCCCTGAACGCTTTGAATAACAGAGGGACTGTGAAATAAAAAGCAAAAAAAGTGACACAAGCTGTCAGTCGAAGGAAGACAAGCAAGACGCAGCCTCAACCATGCCTGAGCCCACAGAAGGTACATCTCTCCTTTCCCTTCATTCTTAATCAGTCTCTTTTCTGGCTTTTTAGTATTTATGCTACTTCTGCTATTTATTTAGTAGTAGAATAAGTAACTGGTATGTTTAGTAGAAACAGTATATAATAACAGAAATAGTTTACAAAACAAAGAAATTGCGCAAATCAGCACAAAAATATTTGTTCTGCTTGTATTTTGTGCTCATATTATTGTTTATTTATCAGCTGATATTGTCAGATAAGAGATGAGAATCAAACTTTAAACTTTTTTTCAACAAAACTGGCTTTTGCTGATTTAGAAGCGTTAGATTGATACATTAAATCTTTTTTCTTTGACACATGACAGATATATTGTAATTTGGCGTGTATCGTGCTGTTTTTTTCCTCGTCATTGCTTCTAATATTTTTTCACAATATTTCGATGCACTTTCTTTAGTTGGGAAGCTTTACGTAAACATCTCTAAACGTGCTTGGAGCAACTCAAATTAATAGTATAGAAGCAATGCAAGAGGATGAAAATTGTGTAGGGGGAGGAGGAAAGGTCATTCATGAATGAGGAAAGGGTCAGTGTGAAGAGAAAGAGTGGAGCAGATGTGTCAGGGCAGAGAGATAAAGTTGCACAGATGGTAAAATCAAAACCTTCCAGATCGGAGCTGACAGAGGAAAGCTGGAACACACCCACTTCTCCTAAACACACACTCTCTCTCTCTCTCTCTCTCTCTCTCTCACACACACACCATGCATAAGTTTTTTTTAATTATTATTAGGCCTATGCATGATGTCACAACTTTCATCTACAGACAGATAGATAGATAAACAGACAGACAGACAGACCGATAGATAGATAGATAGATAGATAGACAGACAGACAGACAGACAGACAGATAGATAGATAAACAGACAGACAGACAGACCGATAGATAGATAGATAGATAGATAGATAGATAGATAGACAGACAGACAGATAGATAGACAGACAGACAGATAGATAGACAGACAGACAGACAGACCGATAGATAGATAGATAGATAGATAGATAGATAGATAGATAGACAGACAGATAGATAGATAGACATACAGACAGATAGATAGGTAGAAAGATAGACAGACAGACAGATAGACAGACAGACAGATAGATAGATAGACAGACAGATAGATAGATAGACAGACAGATAGATAGATAGATAGATAGACAGACAGACAGATAGACAGACAGACAGATAGATAGATAGACAGACAGACATATAGATAGATAGATAGACAGACAGACAGATAGATAGATAGATAGACTGACAGATAGATAGACAGACAGACAGACAGACAGATAGATAGACAGACATACAGACAGACAGACAGATAGATAGATAGACAGACAGACAGACAGATAGATAGATAGATAGATAGATAGTCACATAACATCATTTCCTAAAAAAATGTAGCTGTAAATAATGCCGACTATCTGTCTGTAGTCTAAACTATCCATTAACAGTTCAGAAAAACCTGAGGCGGCGCACATAAAACTGTATGCTCTGTCAGACAGACAGTGATTTGCAGGTATACAGTCGTGAAATATGTTTCTTCCTCCTGTCATAGCAGTTTATCTTTTTAAACCCTCTTGCTCTACCGAGTCTGTAAGACGAGAATAGTGTGAGAACGGCACAGAGATGAACATGTCCGCTGCTCATCTCCAGATCTTAGCACAATTCCACACTGACCAACGGCTTACAAATGATTCATACCACAAGCCTGATAATGTCTTCATCAAGTGTGTCATATACAACTGTAAAAGCTTCATTTACACTCCTGACATATTTAGGCCTAAAATTAAGATTTATGCATTTGAATTGCATATAAAATTTCCATCCATTTGGATTACACAGTTTTAACATGAACAAAGTAATAACTTAATGTGATGCACATTGTCAGTCAAACATAAATTAATGCACTCCAAAAAAAATGTGACATAGATTATTATTAACTATTTGCATCTCATTTGATTTCATTTAAATAATCATATTTTCAAAATGCATTTATTCAGATTGAAAACAATTAAATACAGCTAGCTGTGAGACAAGAAATATTCATTTAGTTAAAATGTATGAGATTGAAACAAACTGGATTTATTGATCACAAATCTTATTGTGTATTTAAAACGCATTAGTAGCTTTTACAGAAATCTGACCTGTTTCATGTTTAGTTCATGTCAAGTTTAGTTTGTTTATGTTAAAACGGTGTAATCCAAATAAATGGGAATTTTATAAGCAATTCAAATGCATTAATCTGAAACACTAAACGTTTGTCAAATGTTTTTGAGAAATTGGAAAAAGGCGACACCTAATTTAAGACGAGCAGAATCGGAAACCTCGAGCCACATTGGTGGAGACACATTTTATCTGCGCTATTTCATTTGGAGCTAGTGTATAAGTCCCTGCTGGGATCCAATTAACAGTTCAGATACTAATAAAAGAGTGACCCTCGAGACCTTCACTCAATCCATGCCTACGGCCACATGATAGACAGTATATCATATGCCACAAAACCTAAACAGAATTTGATGAACGTTTTTAGTATCTAGAAATTGTTGGCCTCTTTGACACTCCAGAGTAAGATATAAATATCCCATGATGACCTTTGGCGTTTCTATTTTCACCTCACCATCCGGTCTGTAAATCGCAGTTTATTAGACAACATTATTAATCATTACTTGAGTAACAAACAACAGAAGTCAACTGTTAAGAAAGATTGGTATGCAATTATGTGGCAGACAAAACAGCAATGCAATATCACGTCATCAAATCAATCCCTCGGACCGTTTCATTGCCATTTCTCATTGTAACCTCTGCTACCTCACCACAACTTTTCAACAAACACATCCCGATGGCAGTAAATCCGATCAGCAGCCTGTCAGAAGTGTTGATTTACACAGCGTCGCGCACTTATAAGGGTTCTTCCAGATGCTGTTGTCCGATATGGTAATGCCAAAGATCCCCAGGGGAGAGACAAGCTCTAAAAATACCATCATATGCTGATAATCGCCACTTCAGTTTCAGAGACTTTATAATGTGAAAGAACACACTGAGATTTAACAGTGTTTGCCACCATCAAATGCAAAGTTATAGCTGAATCTTCTGTTTAAAGCTGGCATGAATAACTTGTTTTAAAACGGTCACATGAAATGAAGACTATCCTAATGACCTCATTTAAAGCTGATTTGTTTTAAATGGAGCTACCTAAACATATTAAGATCTTATGTCATGTTAACTCACTCATCCTTCTGTAATTGGACACTTTTGCTTATGGAATAAATTAAGCATGGTTCACAGCGGATACTAGGCCTACTATTCAAAAGTTTGGGGTCGATAAGATTTTTTAAAGTTTTTTAGTCTCTTCTGCTCACCAAGGCTGCATTTATTTGATCAAAAATACAGTAAAAATGTAAAATATTATTACAATTTAAAATAGCTATTTTCTATGTGAATATATAGGAAAATGTAATTTATTCCTGTGATCAAAGCTAAATTTTCAGCATCATTACTCCAGTCTTCAGTGTCACATGATCCTTCAGAAATCATTCTAATATGATGATTTGATGCTCAAAAAACATTTCTGATTATTATCAGTGTTGAAAACAGTTGTGCTGCTTCATATTTTTGTGGAAACCGTGATACATTTTTCAGGACTCTTTGCTGAATAGAAAGTTCAAAAGAACAGCATTTATTTGAATTAGAAATCTTCTGTGACATTATAAATGTCTTTATTGCCACTATTAACCAATTTAATGTGTCCTAACCAAAAAATTACAGTGCAGATGTAAAATAATCTGTAATATATTACTAAGAATTTAATGTGGTTCAAAAATCTGAGCGCACCAGTAAAATGCTAACATTTTGCATTCTAATTTAATACTAAACACTGACATTAAACAATTTTTTAATGACGATAATGTTCTCGATTGCTCATTTTTAAGATATAAATCAACAAAATGCAAATAAAAAGTACTTGACGCTTGCTAGAAACATTAGAACAGTTTGTATTTGCCAACAATCTAAGACTGAGATACTGTATCATCTATTCAGTTATTTATTATGACCCTGCAGCTGCCAGAACATTATACAGTCTGCCTTGCGGGTCAAAGTCCATTGCATAAAAAAGCACCTCATAAGCATTTTATATCATGTAAGGTCTTGTAAAGGTCTAAAGTAAGGAAACTTGTAATGGACAGCTGTGAAAAATACAATGCTAAGTGCAAATAATAAAATGCATGCAAAATGGTAGCAAAATCTAATTTAAAGTGGGATAATTATGTCTAATCAATCCAAATCTTATCATAAATTAAACCGAACTAACAAAAATATGTTCCACAAAAACATTCCCATTAAGTTATATAAAAAACCTTATTTCTGAACATTCAAAATATAGTTTTTTTTCTTGCTTATATGAACGTTAAGGGAAGATTCCATTTTATCATTTTGCAAACATTATGGAAACGTTACTTTTGAATGTTCTCAGAATGTTCTGAAACAAGTAGTAACATTTAAAAAACGTTTGTGCTAAAACATCTCACAAATAAAATCATTCCATTAACGATGTAAAAATAATGTTTTTGTGCTATAGAGATAACTTTAAACGAATGTTCTATTAACGTTACTGGAAGAATGTTTGTTCATAACTTTGAGAGAACCTTGCCAGAAAGTTCTGAGAACGTTCCCTGTTTGCTGGGAATCTGTTACTTGATAGAAGATAATCATTGCGACGACATGCTCTCTTCCTCAGAAACCATGATCAAAAGTAAATAGTTAACCCTGCAACTTGATATCCACATAAAAAGTCTGATAAATGTATATAAATATGAATTTGTCCTGAAGTAAAATCAGTTGTGAACCAGCACACTTATTGCATTCCCATAGAGTAACCTGGGATCAAGTGCTTTGCTCAGGGGCACAATGCTGACAGATTGTGTCTCAGACCTGGAAACTGAGCTCACAACACCACATCAGCTGTCTACGTGCACAAATATAGACAGCCGACCTCGGAACCATTTCATTACGTGGTGCATTATTTGCCACCCAGATTTGCTGATTTGGTAAAGTGTGACCAGATGCTTTTATAACATAATTTGAATAACATCTCAATTGCCCGAGTGATAGATAGAGGTTTAGCAGCTCTACTGGGAGCGGCCATTTGTGTGCTTGTGTGTGGAATTGTGCTAAGACAGGAGCTTACCGTCCTAATATGCTAAATCCACCGTGTAGTACACTGTGTTGAGTATCACCTCAATCCTTCTGAAACACACACATTCATTTGAGGTCAATCACAAAGACCAAGTTTCTTACTAGTGAGGTGTTGATACTTAAAATAAAGTATAAACCACAAACACAGTAAATATAAAGCGCTTCTCTATGGAGTTTATATGAAGTGTACTGGGTCAAATCAGTACATGAATCAATTATGGCAAATACTGAAAATTATTATATGATATTACAATTTATAGTGAAGGTGAAATGTGTCATTTGTGTGGCACTAGTGGCTTGAATTTGAATTGCAGCCTGTCTTTTTTGATTTGGAGCAGGATTAGAAGATTGGATTATTTTAATTCGGATCTTTGAATCTCATTCAGCAAAATTAACTTCATTCAAGTCATTTTGAACGATAAACGCTGCCCCTGAGAATATGCAACAAAGGAGGCCATGTTGGGCTGCTTTAGAGAAGAGGAAGAGTTGTTGTAGTAGAGTGTTGTTGTTGTCATTTTACGCCGGACTGCTTCACAAACGAGGGTCAATTCAACGCTGGATTTGCACAAAAGATTAACATGACGGCACATGCTAGTCGATAAATTGAATCAACTCCACAGCAACTACATAAATTTATCCACTAACCATTCAGAAACGTCCAGTTTCATTCTAAAAGTTGTAACTTCTTCCTGAGTCTCTCCATCAGTGTCCGACTCCGGTTTGAACAATGTAAGGCTGAACACCGTTACTGACAATCCTCATTTTGGCTGCGTGAGATTCTCCAGCTTTGTTGTTGTTGAGCAACCGAAGCGTGAGCTGTTAAAGCTCCGCCCTCTTCTGGAAAGGGGGCCGGGAGCAGCAGCTCATTTGCATTTAAAGGGACACACACAAAAACGGTGTGTTTTTGCTCACACCCAAATAGAGGCAAATTTGACAAGCTATAATAAATGATCTGTGGGGTATTTTGAGCTGAAACTTCACAGACACATTCTGGGGACACCAGAGACTTATATTACTTATCTTGACTTATCTTGTAAAAGGGGCATTATAGGTCCCCTTTAAACACAATAAATCCAAGCAGCATACAATTAAATAAATAAATAAAGTAAATGCTTATAAATGCTGAAATATATAAAAGCAAATTATAAATTAAACTTAAGGGTATGTTAATCAATATATATACATATATATTGCAAGTAATTTAGAGAGTTTTAAGGAAAGCAACTTCAACAAATCTACATTTACGTGACTGTTTCCGCATTTAATGTGTTACAGTTTAAAGTTAAAATTTGTGAGCACTTACAACTTTACTATTTTAACTTGGATGTGGTTTGAAATGTGATACGGTGCTTTAAAAAAGAGGCCGGGGAAGACAGACAAATGACTTCATGGGTTGGGGTTCATATTTTATCGAGACCTAAAAGTGTAACAACATCCATCAAAAGGAAGCAGGGCTGTACTGATCCATCCTACTTACTTTTTAAAAGATTGTGGGCACTGAACGAATTTAATTGAGCTGGAATGAGTCGCCTAGTTTATGTAAAATCAATTAAATGTGGAAACATAAACATCCTGTGTGGCACATCCTCTTAGTTAACATAAAATAAATTGCTGCATATCTGTGGTTATGGTTCATTATACATTGAGGACTGTAATTTTTGACAGTTATTTGCCTGACCATAAGAGCCTGACCGCGCTATTTGATACCGGTGTGGTCGCTCGTTAGATTCCTGGCCTGACATAAGAGAGGTTAAGAGTTATCATGGCCTTTTAACAAGCGCCATGGCAACAACTTGCCCTCCTGAGAATGAGGCGGGTGGATGTTAGGCATGCGGTTATTTCAGACCACATGATCACAGAGAGTTTCTCATCATCAGAAACATCTTGATGAAGTTGCATCAACACCTCAATCGCCAAAACAATAAATTAGCAGTAGCACTCGATATGGTTTTTTTTTTCAACCGCAGATGCTGAGATATGGTAACACTTCACAATAAGGTTCATTAGTCAACATTAGTTAACTATATTAGTTAACATGAACTAATAATGAACTGCACTTATACAGCATTTATTAATCTTTGTTAATGTTAATTTCAACATTTACTAATACATTATTAAAATCTTGTTAACATTAGTTAATGCACTGTGAACTAACATGAACAAACAATGAACAATTGTATTTTCATTAACTAACATCAACGAAGATTAGTAAATACAGTAACAAATGTATTGCTCATGGTTAGTTCATGTTAGTTAATACATTAACTAATTAACTAATTATTGTAAAGTATTTATCAACTTCGAATTTGGAGCACAACTTTTTTTAGATTTATGGCTTTGATTCTCTCACAGTTTTAGAGTAAAACATGTTTTGGAAAATATATGTTTCATATAAAATTTTTCATAATACATTTAAACTATAGAACTTTTCTGTTTCCCTTTTTTAACTTCAGCAACAATCTGTCAAGTATCGACTTTAAAAAGAGACTAAACTTAATGTGCTCCAAAGCATTCAAGTTTTCATTTTCAGCTCAAAAAAGTGGTTAACAGGTAATAAATGGATCATAAATATTGCATAAATATAATTTAGTATCATAAAATCCCCTAAAAATACAAAATATAAGTGCGTGTAAAAATATAGAGAAGAAGGTTGGTTTATTCCACCTATTTTTCTGGTGTCATATTTATAGGATTGTAGAGCTTCCATGTGGCCGACTGCCTGAGGATTCCTAAAACATATCAGCTTACTACTCAGAGGTCTGGAATATATTTATCATCAGGGCAGATGATGTCAGAATGGTTACATAGTAACTTAGCTGGTGGTCATCAGTCATGATTCACTGAAGCATTTGGTCATCAGGTCCAGTTTGAACATTTGATTGAATTAATTTATTGCAGGAATATATTTAAAAACATGCCTTTTGTCGGGTCATTGAAACATTAATATAAATATATTGCTATACTGTAAAATAAGTTCACGTTTAATTCAATGAGTTACTATTTAGGATTGAGCAGGACCAAATGTATAGGATAATAATTTAAGAATTAACCATTAAAAAAAACATATCAATCAACCATTAATCCTAATAGTGGGGCACTCATTTGTGCATATAAGTGCACAGAATTCACTGAGCTTGCATTTATGTAGGCTATATCAAAGTCCCTTTAAGACAAGTCATTTCACTCGGCGGCCATCTTTGAAACGCCTCTCGGGCATTCAAGTGCAGCTCCTATCACTTTGAATGGGGAAACATCAAATTCTTGCCAAGCTTTCGATTGAATTTCATATTTGAGATCACCAATGAAATCTGACAACAACTGTCTCATAAATTCTGTTTCTAAATGCTCGAATCATGACAAAAAACGGTATTTTTCAGGCTGGATCAAGCTTATGCGCATGCGCAGTCCCAAATGCGCGTCTCTTGTGTCTCATTTCGGAGGCGCGCTTCTGACTGTTTCTATAGAAACCGGAGCTTCTTACGGCCGCTGCAGTGATGCGATGACTTTACCAATCGGCGACTGGCTCTTATTTAGAAGGTGCGACTTATTCCGCCATATTGCGCGTTGCACTTTCTCACATTCAAAACAATACGAGTGACGCGCCTTGTGTTATTATACTACCAAATAAATGTGATATGACCAAAATAGTTTAAATATGTTTATTTCTAATTTGATTACATTTGAACTTTATAGGCTACCCGATTTACAGATTAATATATGAAAATGTCACTTAGTTACAATATTTATTTTATCAACGTTTGTGTGACCTTATTAATATTCATGAGTTAAGTCACGAGGTCACAATATACGTAACTAGTCGAAAGTCGCAAAAAGCTGTTGTGGAGAAACGAGATAAGCAAAAGCGTTAATTTTAAGAACGTTTAAAAGAACGTCTCAGCTTTCAAATTATGTTAATGTTATTACGAAATTCAAACAATAAATGGCGCTTTGAAGCCAATGTGGCGAGACAGATCGCTTTAACCGCCTCGTCAGTTCAAAACTGCTGCATGGAGCGCGAGTGAATCAATCTTCCTCAATATTAATTATAGCACGAAATAAATATGAATTAACATCAGAAGGTATGTTGAAATATAAAGTACTAAACTTACTGAAATGTATCATGTCTCATGTAATCACACAATTGGTATTTTGACAGCTGAAAGACGTCAATAAATCAGCTTACAAACAACATGTCACGTGACGTTACATTTACCTCAGCAAAGTCAATGCTTATCCATCGCTTGTTAGTTAGCTAGAAATGAGAACTTTACAGAAGAGTACATCGGTAAAACCGTAAATATATAGTTGAAAATGTATAATAGCTATATAAACTATATCATAAATTAATTATATTTTTACTTAACCCTGTCTAATGTCACTTTTTTTCATTTCTTCCAACAGAGGTAAATCCTCAGGGTAAGTGACAATAACTTGCATTCCAAATGACAAGAGTATTTAACCATTTAGAAAAAATATAACGCTATGCATACAGTAGGTTTCTTTAGTTTAATGTTGTTCTTTCATCTGCAGAAGCTTCAGGAGAGTATGGTAATAAATCTGAATGGTTATAAAAACCCCTTAGAAACTTCCTTACATTGTATACTCCTTATTTAAACCACATACTAACTATATAAACGAGTCACTTAGAACTTCTTTTAGAGTTCTAAGCCAGTTTGCATGACATGACTCTATATAATTTGCAACAATTCCAATTATATTTACGTTGAGGTGTATGTATTTTAAATATATTTGGCTTGTCCTTATATGGAAATTCATTTTAAATTAAAATGAATGCAAAAAATGAGAGAAGAGGAAAGAATTATTGCCACTTCACCTTGTGCATGAAGCTCACCCAGAATTAAGTTATTTCAGTGATACTATTATTAACGTAGTTGATTGTTAATTTTAGACCACAACCAATTGTATTATTGTTTTATGTTTGAAATTAATATATGTTTTAAATATTTGCAAGAAATATTTAAAATGGAAACAGAGTGTGCTTCTTGTTACCAGGACTTATTTACAAGATCCCTACTTGTGAATATCCAAGTCTGTCTGCATGTGTGTGTATATTTTTGTATTTATATAACAAACTTGTTCCATACTTGCAGAACGAACCGAGCTGACAGGACTTTTTGTGGAGAAGCCACAAAGTGTGGTAGCCATCGCAGGTATAAAAAACACAGACACACACACATTATTAAAGCATCATAACAAAACAACAATCACTGGGAATTACAGGATGAATGTTGTGTTAAGATATTGATGTTTTCTACACAGGTAAAGATGTATCATTTGTGGTTAAGGTGGACTCCACCAACCTCACACGTAAACCCACCATGAAGTGGTTAAAGGGGAAGTGGATGGACCTAGGCAGCAAAGCAGGAAAACACATCCAGTTAAAAGAGACCTATGACAGAAACACTAAGGTTAGAGGGGAGTGTGTTGTCACTTATAATATTAATATTCCATATAATGTAAAAAATATGCACCATGACAGGATTTCTAAATTCAGTTGTATAAATATAACCGCTAAATCAAGACTGTGCGGGGACACACCAAGCCGACAGTCGGGCAGTCTGTGAGCGTCAGTCGGGATAGTTTTTGTGGTGTGTTCTGCACGTCGGCTTTGAACAGGTGTCCTGACATTTTATCCTATCCGTCAGATTGTCCTACCAGGGCTTACTGCGCATGCGCACATCAATATTGCGTCATTTTTGTCACACTGAACAAGGTATTTTGCACTGTAAAATCATCTTACCTGTTTATTTTACACTGGTAGGACAATCTGATGAGGTATTTTGCACTGTCAGATCATCCTAACTGTTTATTTTATACTGGTAGGACAATCTGATAAGGTATTTTGCACTGTAAAATCATCTTACCTGTTTATTTTACACTGGTAGGACAATCTGATGAGGTATTTTGCACTGTAAAATCATCTTACCTGTTTATTTTACACTGGTAGGACAATCTGATGAGGTATTTTGCACTGTCAGATCATCCTAACTGTTTATTTTATACTGGTAGGACAATCTGATAAGGTATTTTTGCGCTTATATGTGGATTACTAGTCCACGTTCCCTTTTTTGAATGAGAAGTATACTACTGTCTCTGCATTTGTGGACAGTTATCTCTCACATAGGCACAGAACATACATGCTAGTTGACCGTCAGCTATAGATTTACGGTGTGTTGAACGCTTTTGCCCAGACGCAGCCGACGTGAGCCAACACCACCAGCGGCTTTTATCGCCGCTAGTTCTTTGACGTCAGTTTAGTGTACCAGCCTTTAAAGGAACACTCCACTTTTTTTGAAAATAGGCTCATTTTCCAACTCCCCTAGAGTTAAACAGTTGAGTTTTACTGTTTTCGAATCCATTCAGCCGATCTCCGGGTCTGGCGGTACCACTTTTAGCATAGCTTAGCATACTTCATTGAATCTGATTAGACCGTTAGCATCTCGCTGAAAAATGACCAAAGAGTTTTGATATTTTTCCTATTTAAAACTTGACTCTTCTGTAGTTACATCGTGTACTACTGGTCATTTTTGAGCGAGATGCTAACGGTCTAATCAGATTCAATGAACTATGCTAAGCTATGCTAAAAGTGGTACCGCCAGACCCGGAGATCGGCTGAATGGATTCGAAAACGGTAAAACTCAACTTAACTCTAGGGGAGTTGGAAAATGAGCTATTTTCAAAAAGAGTGGAGTGTTCCTTTAAGAATTAGTCTGACCATCTAGCACTTAGTTAGTGTCATACTTTTCAGATTCAAATGAGACCAATCTGCCTTTTTATGTAGCTGATTTAAAAAATACATGACCGGGCTTAAAGAAAAAATATGATGACTAACTTGTAGGACAATTCTAAGCAGTTTATGCAACAGGCCACTGATTCTGAATTGATCTTAGTAGAGCATTTGTTTATTTTTTTAAAGTAAAAACTGTAATGTTAACTTTATGATTAGAAACCTTAATGGTGCATTGTGAAATTTTAGGAGGATCTATTGACAGAAATGCAATATAATATACATAACTATGTTTTCAGTGTATAAACCCTTATATAATGAACTGTTATGTTTTTATTACCTTAGAATGATCCATTTCTATCTACATACACTGCGGGTCCCCTTGCACGTTAAGTCACCATTTTGCGCCAGCATGTTTCTACAGTAGCCCTAAATGGACAAACTGCTCTATAGAGCGTGTTTGATTGACTAGTTACTCTCTGATGTCTCAGACGACGACATATTTGTCCTGTGTTGGCCACCGTAGCTTCTCTATAATGCAATTCGCAACCTCACTGCTAGATGCCGCTAAAATTTATACACTGCACCTTTAAATTCTTTAAATAATTTTAATAGTACTATACATTGAATGGCCTTTTGTCAACACAGTAGAATATAGATTGATCAAATGAATTGATTCATGACGTGTTTTATTATACAACATCCTTAAATGTGGCACATTTCTTTCACTCGCACGTTCTCTCCCAGATCTACACATACGAGATGAAGATCGTCAAGGTGGTCCCAGGAGACGCAGGTGGATACAGGTGTGAAGTGACTGCCAAAGACAAATGTGACAGCTGCACCTTTGAGATCAGTGTGGAGGGTTAGTGTGTCTTTCACACACAATCAAACACAACAAAAATAACACTTACACGCTTTATCTCTTAGTATAAATCTGTAAATGACTGTTCTATATTTATCATTCTTCCTTTTCTGTAGCTGCTGAACAAGAGGAGCAAGCAGATATTTTGTCTGCCTTCAAAAGAGCGTAAGTCTGAGTAGACAGACGTGACACAATATATTTCTCACAAATTATGACTGAACAGGACTAAATGCAATAATTGAATCAACTATTAAAGAACACATATTGGTTAACAGTTAATCTAAATCTAATTTAAATGTGTGTATATGATAACAATGACTGATGAAAATTGTTCTTTTCCCTCAATTCGGGTGCACAAATGAACGCACACTTGTGAATCACACAATATACATACATAGTATGTATGTATATTGTGTTTTATATAAATGTATATACATTTAACTCATAAATTGTTCTTTTTACAAGTTCGTACAGCATATCGTGCGAAATGCTTGTTTTGTAAATTCAACACGTGCTCTTGTACAGTGATGCTGGGGAGGACGAAGGAGAGCTGGACTTCAGTGCTCTTCTCAAAGCTGCTAAAAAGTAAGTGTTCACACTGTCCTTTAAAACCACACTCCATCTCCTCTAAACGCTAACTTTTATTGTTCATGTCACATTCACAGGAAGAAGAAGCCAGAGCCTGAGCTGGAGATCGATGTTTGGGAGCTTCTGAAAAACGCTCATCCCAGCGAGTATGAGAAGATTGCATTTAAGTACGGCATCACTGACCTGCGTGGAATGTTGAAACGACTCAAGAAGATGAAGGTTGTGGAGCCCAAAGCTAGCGAGGGTACGAGAAAGAGAGATAAATAAAAAATCAGGTCTCTGAGCTTCTGTTTGTGATTGTGTGATCATGTGTGGGATGTTTCCGCAGCATTCCTGAGACGACTGGAGTCGGCGTACTCCGTTAATAAGGGAAAGAAGATCGTTCTGTCTGTGGAGGTGACTGACCCTAATGCTGAGATCAAATGGCTCAAGAACGGCCAAGAGATCAAAACTTCTGCCAAGTGAGAAACCAGAAAATAAACAGACATACATTCAATTTTAATTTTTCATCCTTATTTTAACCAAAGCATTGCTAAGATTATTTAAGGTCATGATCCAGTTTTTAATATTTTGAACTTTAAAAGTGAACGGTGTCATTCATGCACCAAACAAAATGGCAAGATATTTATCCAGATATACAGGCCATGAGAAGCCTGGA
Source organism: Mylopharyngodon piceus (assembly GCA_039654765.1). Classification (NCBI taxonomy): domain Eukaryota; kingdom Metazoa; phylum Chordata; class Actinopteri; order Cypriniformes; family Xenocyprididae; genus Mylopharyngodon; species Mylopharyngodon piceus. The sequence continues at coordinate 1,866,793 of CM077444.1, read as the reverse complement.
GATCCCAACTTATTTTATGGCCTCTGTCAGCTTCTGTCATGTTTAATATTATAAGGAGTTGTCACATATTTATGTGATTTAACCATCTCTTTGTGTGGCAGATACATCATAGAGGCCAATGGAAACATTCGAACCCTCACGATTAACAAATGCAGTCTGGCAGATGATGCAGCGTATGAATGTGTGGTCGGGACTGATAAATGCTTCACTGAAGTCTTTGTTAAAGGTGTGTGCAAATCAATTACCCAAAAATAAATAAATAAATAAATAAATTCCAGTAACTTTTCAGTAACAATTTACTTTTTAATATTACTATTTATTTATTTACTGACATGAACTTGCCTGCTTTTGGCCTATTCCCACCTTTTTATATAAAAAAGCCATTTATTTTTTTAGATTTTAGTTGACATAATTACTACAAAGACTAGGATTATGCATATTATGCATAGTTTTCCCTTTTTAAAATATTGAACTATTCAATAAATCAAAAAACATGGTAATAATGGTCAAATTATCCTTTAAAGAAGTCAAGAAAATGCAGTCTCTTCTTTTCCATCAGTTAATCTCATATTTTGTCAGTAGGGGGCGACCTTAAAATATCAGCCCAGATAATTGTGAAGTGAAATCTAATTAGAGTAAAATTCTCCTTCTAAGAAGCACATTGCAGTTGCATGACATGAACTAATGTCAAAATAAACTAAAACTGTCCACCTTTTTAGCTTTCTGAATTCTTATATTAAAATGTGTTTTATCTTGAGATAGTACAAGGCAATGTAATAACACTTTCTTTATCTGGTACAATGTTTAAACATCACCGTATCAAATTTGTGCATTGCAGAGCCACCGATCACCATCACTAAACTGCTGGACGACTATCAAGTTGTGGTTGGAGAAAGAGTGGAGTTTGAGATAGAAGTGTCTGAGGAGGGAGCACACGCCATTTGGTAAAAACACACATAATCAAACTTCAAACAGGCAATAGTTTGCAACATTTTTAAAGATGGTTAAATGTCAAAAATGATTGCTTTCAATTGTACTATAAAGTCGAATGGCTATAATAACTTATTTCATCCCCAGAAATTGAGAAAGAATCAATTTAATAGAGACATCAGTAGCAGTATTAGTTCTCTACTTCATTCATAGTACTTAGTAAAAAGATGGCATTAAACAAATATTTAAAATAGAACTTGAGTCTTTGATGTTTCTGCATTAGAGTGTGAACATATGTATTAAAATATAAAAATATATTAAAATTGTAATTTTGGGTGTGAATAACTGCAATTACAGAAAGATGTGCAATTAATTACTTGTGCAATGAAACTCTAGAGGGCGCAGGCTGATACGCCCTTTACATGCAGTTTGGAAAAAAGCTGATTGGCCTCTGCTGATCCTGCAGCCAATGAGATGCTTGCTCAACATTTAAAGATTTAAATGGTTTATTGTTTGCTGTAAGTTGTCATGATTGAAATGACATATAAATTGTATAATATGATATATTAACTATATAATATGTGTTGCCTTAAATGTTCGTGTAATTGTAGGATGTTTGAAGATGTGGAGCTGTCTCGAGATGATAAAAGTTCGAAGTATCGATTTAAAAAGGATGGGAAACGCCACTGTCTTATTATTCAAGAGGCGACACTAGAGGACAATGGAATGTACTTTGTTTACACCAATGGAGGCCAATCTAAGGGAGAGCTCATCGTTGAGGGTAACATCTGATCTCTCCGTACAACCATCCTTTTATTTACAGACCGTGGTTTGAGTTGAAAACTCAATCTTTTTTTCTTGTCTTTGTCAAATTCAACCCCAGAGAAGGAACTGGAGGTGTTGCAAAGTATCGCAGATCTTACAGTCAAATCGGCAGAGCAAGCTGTGTTCAAGTGTGAGGTGTCTGACGAGAAGGTCACAGGGAAATGGCTTAAGGATGGCGTGGAAGTTAAGCCCAGCGACCGTATCAAGATTGCCCATATCGGCAGGTCAGCATTCAGACTCATGCACGTGTTCGCTTCGCTCTTAGATGTAATTATACATGTTTTAAGTATGGTGCATGTTCATCAATTCCAGGATTCATCGTTTAACAATTGATGACGTCAAGCCAGGGGATGCTGGAGATTACACGTTTATCCCAGATGGTTATGCGCTCTCACTCTCCGCTAAACTCAACTTCCTGGGTGAGAAGGAAACTCTATAGTGAGCAAAACTATCTCAGACTTGTTGATCTGTTGTGACAGTACATAATCAGATCATGCTTTTTCTTACAGAAATCAAGATCGACTATGTTCCCAGACAAGGTAGGACCCGTGTTATTTTAGTTTTATTATAGTTTTATTTAGCGCACTTGCTTGCATCCGTTTACTTTGTCTTGCTCCTTTTAAGAACCCCCTAAGATCCATTTGGATGTGGCTGGAAATATGGTTTCTCAAAACACCATCATTGTTGTTGCTGGTAACAAGCTGCGTCTGGATGTGGAGATCACAGGAGAGCCCGCTCCCACCGTCTCCTGGATGAAGGGAGAGAAGGTACACATGCACTCACATAACTTTTATGACAATTACTACATGGGTAAATAATTAATAAATACTCTAATACATTGGTCGGCAACCTTATGGCACGCGGAGGGATAATCACAGAATGGTTTGTTGGATCTGTTCGCTAGCACAGGTTAAAATCTCACACTCAAACTTGCATACAGAGGTGCTATAAATACTATAAGGCCCAGTTTCACAGACAAGGCTTAAGCTAGTCCCAGACTAAAATGCATGTTTAAGCTGTTTTAACTCAAAGCAACTTGCACTAACATATCTTAAAATATGTCAGTGCCATTGTTTTGTCTCAAGATGAACACCAATAATGTTTTTTTAAAGGCACGTTTATTTAAATGTCCTAATTGAACTAAGGCCTAATTCTCGCTTTAGCCCTGTCTGTGAAACCAGGCCTTAGTAGTATTTATAGCACCTCTGTATGCAAGTTCAAGGGACTTTTTTTAAATTAAATACATACACCTCTTTAGCTATTGTCATGTGCCATTGATTATACCTCCATAGGTTGCCGACTCTCTGTTATATTACATAATTTTAAATAATTCATAAAATATTTGAAGTTACTTATTTGAGACATGGCCTAGTGGGTAATGAACATGCTTCAACTAGGGATGCACTGATATTGCAAATCAAGGACAACTGCAGAAAAAAATAAGTAGGCCGACTGTGAACTATTGGAATACAGAAATTACACATGCTTATTGCCAGGTTTTATACATATATATATATATATATATAAGTTAAATGGTATGGAGCCCCACACATGACATAAGGACAAAAATATAAATATCTTGGCTATGAAATAAGAATTTGTTTTCTCATTTTAGTAAATCATGGCAATAATTTACTAATTTGTACACTCGTTTCAATTAAATTGTGGCCACAAATTAAGAATTTGTTCGCATGATTTATTAATTTGTTCCTTTTAGTAAATCGTGGCCATGTTGAACTAATTTGTTCTTTTGTTTTGATTTAATTTAAACAACGGAAAAAATTATTATATCGTGCACATGATTTACTTAAAACAAGGGAACGAATTAGTAAAAGGAATTAGCAAAAAGTCATGGGAACTAAGTATAAATTCGTGGCCAAGATATACATATTTTCTTCCCTGCACGTAATGCGCGGGGCTCCGTAAAATTTAAATATAATTTGTTATTATCAATATTGTTATTAAAAAATGTGTGTGCACCATGAAAAAAAACAGAGTGAACATTTTATTTTATTTGTGTTAAATAATACTGTAAGTAAACCAAGAAAAAATAATAGGTCTCATGCTATAATTTTCATATAAATTAATTTTATGTATAGGAGCAGCAAATCAGCATATTAGAATGATTGACACTGATCATGTGACACTAAAGACTGTAGTAATGATGCTGAAAATTCAGCTTTGAATCACAGGAATAAATTACATTTGAATATATAGGCACATAGAACATTTTTTTAAATTGTAATAATATTTCTGTTTTTACTGATCAAAAAAATGTAGTGAACATAAGAGACAATGCAAAATAATGTTTAATATTTTGCTAATCAAATAAATAAAACTGCTGTCTGTGTATTACAGACACTGACAGAATCAGAGGGACGTGTACGTGTGGAAAACAGGAAAGATCTAAGCTGTTTCGTCATTGAAGGAGCAGAGCGAGAAGATGAAGGGAACTACACCATCACTGTCACCAACCCTGCAGGCGAGGACAAAGCCAACCTCTTCATCAAAATCGTAGGTGTGTTTCTGGCACTGCCTCTTTCTCCCTGCAGATGGCACTGTGGTTATGACCAGAACTGAGCAAATTTCAAGTAGTTGAACATCTACTAGCTACAAACACTACACAGATTGAATCATCGTTAGTGTGCATGCACTTTTGGGGTCTAAATGATAATTTATGCATTTGGCAAATGCCTTTATCCAAAGCAACTTACTTTGTGTTCAAGGTAAGCATCTTGTCAGTTCATGCATTCCCTGAGAATCAAACCCATGCCATTGTAGATGTTTCTAAAGTCTCTCCACTTTTGCAGATGTTCCTGATCCTCCTGAAAACGTGAAGTGTACTGGAGTAGGAGAAGATTGTGCCACTATTGTCTGGGAGCCTCCAAAGTTTGATGGAGGAGCACCTTTAAAGGGTAACACACACTTGTAATTACCTGTTACAGGTAATTCAGCCCTACCTACTTAGATACCAAGACATTATGGCCACATTCACACAGCAGCAGAATAGAGTTGTCAGTCCTGTAGTTACGTTCAAACACAGTTCACTTATTTACGGGAGTGACAACTGCATTATATAACCAAACTCACACCTGTAAGTAAATGCGTTGTCCATCCCAAAAACAGTGTACGTAGCCTATTTAACTCACTTGGAAGAAGTCACAACAGGAAACTATTCTGCTTCTGTTTTCCTAGGCTATCTGATGGAGAGGAAGAAGAAAGGATCTTCTAGATGGACGAAACTTAACTTTGAAATTTATGAGAAAACAACATACGAGGCCAAGCGCATGATTGAAGGCATTCTGTACGAGATGAGAGTTTTCGCGGTCAATGGAATCGGAATCTCGGCTCCCAGTCTCAACTCCAAACCATTCATGCCAATCGGTGAGAGCGTTTTGCTATTTTCTTGTTGTGTAATTTTGACGTACTTCTGTTTTAACTCTTGTTTTTCCTTTCTCTTTCTCTCAGCCCCCACCAGTGAGCCCACAAAGTTGACCGTTGAGGACGTCACGGACACTACGTGCTCACTGAAGTGGTTGGCTCCGGAGAAGATCGGAGCTGGAGGGCTGGATGGGTACCTCATAGAATACTGCAAGGAAGGAGGTGAGTCATCTTTTACGCCGGATGATTCCAGACCTAAACTAACACTACACAGGGGCTAGTGGAAGCATAGCAGAACCAAGTTCACTACTGTGCACTTGGGCAAGGTTGCTACAAGAATACTATCACACTATACATGGATAAATAGATACTGTAACACCTGCTAAATAATAGGGCTGGGTGATGTATTAAAATATATATATATTTTATTTTCAGCCTGTTGATTTAAGGTTATCATCATTAAATAAAGCATATATATATATATATATATTATTAGGTAATTTGCAAGGCAACATTTCCCATTTTGTTTAATTTAATTTGAAGTACTAAAATAACTAAAACTAAAACAAAAATTAATAAAAACTATATAGACATATTTTAAACAAAAACAAGTAAAAATGACAAAAAACTTTAACTTTTTTCAGCTATTTTCCAAGGCAACATTTCTCATTTTTGTTTAATTTAATATGAAGTACTAAAATAACTAAAACTAAAATTAATAAAATAAATATATATTATATATAATTGTAAATAAAAAAAAACTAATAAAAATGACAAAAACAAATTTACTAAAAATGTAACTAAAATTAAAATAAAAAAATCAATAAAAACTATAATAGTATTTCAATTTTATTAAAACGAGACTGTTTTGAGTGTATTTAATATGTCTTGATATTTATGCTCTAAAATGGTTTAAAAGGTTATTTAAATTATGTTACTTACAATTTGATTTAAATTTTAATCCTAGGAATCATTTTTATCTTCTAGCCATTGTTTGCAAGTAGATTTAAAATGTTTAATGCAGTAAGTATAACAATAAAAATCTATTGTTTTTCACTAAATGAACACTTCATTAATACTGTATTAAATATGCCATCATTTTCATATAATATGTAACTATATAAAAGGATCTAGTAATAAACAGCAATGTTTACCTATATATATTTGAACTAAAACACTAAAATCCTTCTGAGTGATAATGTGAACAAATCATTGAATCATTCAGTGTCATTGAATCAAACTTAGTGTTCTTGCTTAAGTGCTTAATTTTCTTTTGCATGTGAAATCATTGCAAATATATGGTGAATATTCAATATATCATCCAGCCCAATCATGTGTCCCAATTCTTTTTCAATTAAATTAATGATAAACTTATTTATTTATTTTAACAATAAAATATTTCAACTTTTTTCAAAATGTTTTTTATTTTAGTTCTCATTTTACAATTATTTATTTTAATTGGACATTTATATGATTTAATTATTGTTAATTCAGTTTTGTATGTTAATATAAATATTTATTTTCTTTAATTTTACATTTTGCATTTAATTATTATTAATAATCCTTTTTTTTTTTTTTTTTTTTTTAATATTTCCTTCATTATTTCTCCGTGTCAGAAACGGAGTGGCATCCTGCTAACACGGATCTCGTTGGGCGTCAGAGTTTCACGGTGAAAAACCTTCCCACTGGAGAGAAGGTGAATTTCCGTGTGGTTGCAGTAAACATTGCAGGCCAGAGCCCTCCTGCATTGCTTGAGCAACCAGTCACTGTCAGAGAGATTATGGGTAAGGACAAAGTAAGATTCTTGAAACATGAGGTGTGTCTCTAGCAAACCTGTTCCTTCACAGTGATGTTCTCCACTCGCTTCAGAGCATCCTAAGATCCGTCTGCCTCGTGAACTCAGAACTAAATACATCAGGAAAGTCGGAGAGAAAATCAACCTTGTCATCCCCTTCCAGGTGTGTATGTTATAAAGCAAATGAACCAAATCCATGTCGTTTCACAAATTAACAAGTATACGTGTGATTTTAGGGCAAACCTCGTCCTGCTGCTACATGGCTGAAAGACGGGCAGCCAGTGGATGAAAAGAAAGTGAATATCAGGAACTCAAACGTGGACTCCATCCTTTTCATTCGTTCTGCTGAGAGAGAGCACTCTGGAAAATACACACTTGTCTTGAAAATTGAAAACATGGAGGACTCAGCCACCATAGACATCCGAATTGTAGGTAAGACAAAAAAGACGTGTAGATACCGTTTTATCCAACATGCGTTACTTGCTTATGAATATCATTAAAACTAATGGTCGACCAATGAGGATTTTTCAGAGGTTGATACCGATACTGATATATAAAGAGCATGGTGGTGAAATAATATATATAATGCTAACTAATAAAGTTATTTTTTAACACAATATTTACAGTTTTTTTTTTTTTTAATTCAGTACTCCTTTAAAATAAAATATTAACTTACCCCTGAGATTTTAAGTTAATATTTAAATTTAATAATAGATTTGCGTGTTCACGGTTCTCTGATTTCGGTTACATGACATGCAGGTAATCAAGTAAATATATTTATTTTGAATGGTTTTATTTTAAAAAAAATTTTATTGTAATTTGACATTTTAATGATTTAATTATTATTAATTAATATATGTAATTACCTATGTAAATAAATTATAAAAGAATTTACATGTAATATTTGGATTGAATTATTAGTAATTTAATTATTAAATAATTAATAATAAATTTTTTAATTCATTTATTATGTATGTAAATATAAATAATTTTAAAGTTATTTTAATTTGATATTTTATAATTTAATAACTATTAATGTAATTATGTAAATATAAATAATTTTAAAATTATATATTTATTGTTTTTTTGATTATTTAATTATTTTTATCATCATTTATCAACTGATTAAATTATTTATGTAAATACAATCATTTTAAAATTATTTAATTTTACATTTTATAATTTATTTATTTATTTATGATTAATTATTAGCTCCCAACTCCCAAACCCTCTCCATTTCCCTCACGAACCCCAGTTTGGGAAATTCTGTTTTAAACTGACAGCCCTAAAATCTCTCTGTCTTATCACTCACACACTGAGCGCCGATTTTTTACTCCAGAGACACTCATCAAGTTTAGTCCCTGACACTCCAACTCTTTTCCCAGATAAACCCGGCCCTCCGACTCAAGTGCATGTGACCGATGTCTGGGGTTTCAATGCAGCGCTGGAGTGGAAACCACCCAGAGATGACGGCAACTGTGAGATCACTGGGTACACGATCCAGAAAGCAGACAAGAAAACCAAGGTGAGAGATCTGGTTTCCATTTATCCACCAAAACACTCATTAAAGGTATCGTTCATCCAAAAATGAACATTTTGTCATCATTTACTCACCTTTGGTCTTTCCAAACCTTAATTTCTTCCATGGAACATTTGGGTCAAGTCATGGGCTACTGTTATGGTGATACATGAGGGCGAAGAATTGATGGCAGAACTTTTATTTTTGGGTGAACGACTCCCTTTATCGATCAATCCATCATTTGTAATCCTCTTCTCACCCTGTAGGAGTGGTTTACGGTGTATGAGCACAATCGCCGCACCAACTGCACCGTCTCTGACCTCGTCATCGGGAACGAGTACTTGTTCCGCGTCTACAGCGAGAACCTCTGCGGTCTCAGTGAAGATCCCTGTCTGAGCAAGAACACCGCTGTCATTGCCAAGACTGGTCAGTGTGGGGAACGGAATAAATGTCAGGAAAATTTCACAATAAAAATGAAGCTTAGTTATTTGACTGCAAAAACTGGTCACTCTTGTGGACCAGCTAGCTAATTAGGGCTGCAGGATTCAGGGAAAAAATGTTTTTTGATTAACAAAAAATGTGATTGTGATTTAAAAATCCAGATTTACTGGGCTTGTTTGTAGGGCTGCACAATTTGGCCACATTTTTGTGATTATATATCAATATAATAATAATAAAAATAAAGCTATTTTTATATGATTAAATAACTTATTATTATTATTATCACAACCAAATAAAAATATAAAAATAAAAACAAAATAAGAAATATTACTCTTTTAGTATTTCATTGAAAAATAAAAAATCAAGTATTTAAGAAATATAATAATTTATAAAAAAAATAATTTTATTTTACATTACAACTGTAAAATTTCAATACTAATATTTATGGATGTCTGACTTTCTTGTCTGCATCAAATTTAAATCACAGTCTTTGTGATTTGAAAATAGACCTTGTATTTATAAATAAATAAATGTATTTATAATTCAGAATGCACATTTGGAAGGGAACATTTCAGCAGGTTGAAGATATGAGATGTAAAAAATCCTCAGTTTGGAAATGCATAGGCCTACTACACACAAACGTACTCCCACGTCCACGTATTATAAAAGAAGGACCTTCACCCCGCCGTATCAGTCTCACCCATGCTTTCCTCAATTCTTGTTGTGTCGGGAAGTCATGCAATCTAAGGTAAGGGTGTCATTGTTTAGAATTAGAGCCGCCGGATCGCTGCAGTAACACCGACGAGAGGATTCAGCCATTAGTTTTGAATGCGTTGCGATGGGACCAGAAGTAGCGATATAGGAAGTGTGATAAAGATCTATTGCAAAGCCATATTGCGATTTCAGTTTTATTTCCACTAATCGTGCAGCCCTTTAACTAATACAGTAATATATTCAAACAAACATGTTACGTTGTCAGAATTGTGTAATTTTAGCGCACCGATAATTTTGTGGAGTTTATCGATTTTGATGTCAATTTTCTCAATGTCACTCTGTCAGATTTGGCATGTAAACATCCTCCTTACAAGGAAAAGGATATGACATCTCCTCCCAAGTTCACTGCACCCCTCGTCAATAGATCTGTAACTATAGGCTACAGCACCGCCATCAGCTGCGCAGTCAGGGGCTTCCCTAAGGTAAGACACAATGCTTATCAATAACATACATACTGTCAACATACTCCAGTGCTTCCCACAGGTTTGAAATATACTTGCGGTGGTAGCCGGGTGGAAAATCCTTCTATTATCCATGGCACAAAAATGGTCTACTACATGTGACAAACAACAAATAATGTGTGATATTTTAACAATATTTATATTTATTGAAATTAATTTTAATTACATAGGCTACTATTACATTTATTTAAATACTAATATTATGCATTATTATGCATTGTAAATTATGCAAAAATACAGCATTTAAATGATAGAGTTCTCCTTGCTTTGTCATATAGTGTCTCTCTCAGTGAATGGGACACAGATCTTACTGATACTAGTCAAATTTATATATTAAATAAAATGTGTCAAATAATGTCTTTTCTTCCTGTGAGCATCCCATCCAGAGACTACAATAGTTTACTATGAATTAAATGGAAATCAAATTAAACACAATTTATTGTGTAACCAAAATACCAATAATGCCCAGAAGAAAAAAAAAACTTGGCGTGTGACTTAATTATAAACAAGCCCGAAATACACAGGGACTCTTATTTTGAAATGTCTATACTATTGCGGGCTGATCCTTCAGATGAGAGATAAAATATGCATTCTTACAACCATCTAAAACATATTATATAAAGGCCATAACGTAGACATTGTCATAATTCATCAGCTCGAGTTCATTAGCAATCGCTTGGCATAAATGTGCGCTATTCATTGATTGAGAAGCAGTCTGAAGCGCTGTTGCGCGAGCCTGTAGACATTGCAACGTGCAGCGCTCTTTTTAAATGAAATAATAGCCTTTTGAAGTTTAATAATCAATAGGCTGTATCGCGATTTATGTTTTTCCATCCCCAAAATATGACGTCTTAAAATGATCATTAATGATCATTTAATGTATTGAAAATTCACCCGGAGGGATTTTGCTTTATTCACACATGTGCTCCTAAATACATTTTACAGTTCGCACACAGTTAATCGATCACAGATGGTTTCATTATCTCGGGCGGCTACAAAGTATAAGAGGATAAAAATAATAAAAGCAAAAATGTGTCTTCAAAAGTCTATGTGTGGGAAGCACTGTACTCAATTTAACATGTGGACTGAATCCTTGTCTTAAGCTCAGTATTTTATTATTGAGTGTCTCAGTCTCAGATTTTGTCTCAGTCTGACGTCATAGTGCAACGAATGACCGCCTCTGCAGAAGATCAGCGCCTACTTCTACATCATTGCCTCTTTAGCCCCTCCCACCAATTTGCGCATGTCATGTAGTAGCATAGGCATAATTTGCGGGTGGGACGGGTGGGACATGTCGCCATCACTTTTAGCCAGGGTCGATTTTGTCCCCAACACTTTTTGAAACACGTCGCGACACGGATGTATCTAATACAAAAGAAACATCCTAGTTGATTAGCAATTAGTTAGTTTGTGTTAAATAAGAGGTGATCTGGCGCTGGGATGTGTTGTTTTCGCTGTTATCAGTGTTCTCTATGATGTCATGAGATGTATTTAGTTAATAAATAAATATTAAACTTCAATTCTGAGCAGAGTAATTGTATATATTACAGCTTGACCTCTTTGTGTTTCTGTCCAGCCCAAGATTATCTGGATGAAGAACAAGATGATAATAGGTGACGATCCAAAGTACCTGATGCAGAATAACCAGGGAGTTTTGACACTCAACATCCGCAAACCCAGCACCTTTGATAGTGGAAAGTACTCTTGCAAGGCTGTAAATGAGCTCGGAGAAGATGAGGTGGAGTGCAAATTGGAGGTGGTCAGAGGTAATATACGTCAACAAATAAACATACTAAATAATGCCTTACTACAAACATAAAAGGTTTATGGGTAGGGTAAGGTGCTAGAAAATATTATTAGCTCAGTATAAAACCCATATAATTCAATGAAAAGTCCCCAGCATGATAAACAGACCTGTGATTGTTTTAAAAGCAGTACCTCAGTATTTCACTAGAGGGCGCATGTAGTATGGGGAGCCTTCAATGCTTCCTTAATTAAACTGCTGTGTCATGTTTTCTGACATGCTTGTGTCACCAGTTAAACACTATTACTGGGAAAACCTCTGTAAAACATCATAATATGTCATCAGACAACATTCAGCTGGAAAGTTACATGACACAGACAAAGAATATAAACAAACAACGAAGCTACGCAAGCTAACGTCTCTCAGGCAATTCAGATTTCAAGTCGTTGCCGGAGGATGATGAATACATTTAAGGTGATTTAATGCATATGTGTCATACTGACTGCACACAGGATTCAAACAAGCTGCAGGAAACAACTGGATGCTTTATGGATTTCCTCCTGCGCAACATGTTACAGAAAGATAATTAAAGCGGGAAAGTCATACTTAATTTCACATGTCTCTTTTTAGTAATGCCACTGGCTGGCGTAATGTGGAACATTCAAAACAGCACATTATCATAGTGCAACATTTGAATTCAGTATGCAGAACACATAAACAAGATATTATCCACATTTCCTGCTCATTCCGTCCACTAATCATCACAATTTACAGTTAGATGATAATTCATGGGCCGTTAATTTATTCATATTTTCCGCAATATTATAGATCTGTTAAGCAGTTTATAATATAAATAGTTTACCCAAATAAAAAAAAGGTCAATTAATGGCATTAATTAGATAAATTAAAATACATTAATTTACCTGCTTTGTGGCCAAGACGTGTATTAAAATGTGATGGGAAAATGAGAATTTTGTCACTTAGTATTAATTGGAATGTTTTTTTGTTTTGTTTTTTGACAGATATTGTTGAGGTCCAGGTCATATTTATTCTCCAAAATAAAAGAAAAATATATATTAAAAAAAAAAATACAAAAATATATAAAAATTAATATTATTAATAATATTAATATTATTTTCATGACAATTTAATGAATTAAGTTTAAATGTATGAAAAATTAAAAATATAAAAAATTTAATTTAAATATATTCAAATTCTCATTACTGTAATGCAAAAAAAAAAAAAAAATCATTACATTATTATTCTAATTAGTCTATAAAATCATCCTATCCAGACACATTTGTTTTCTTAAAATCAGCATAAATTAAATTCAGTGTAACAGATGATGTATACTTTTGATTTACACTCAATTTAAATAGTATATCATTATTGTTTTATGAGTGTTAAAAATGAGATTTCTTCCATATAATTGGTTGAGAGGTATAATTGGATTTTAATTGGAAAAAAAAAAAAAAATAATATATATATATATATATATATATATAACAGTTTTTAATGTTTTTGTAATATATATATATATATATATATATATATATATGTATAAATAATTAAAAAAATATAAAAAGTAATTTATATAAACATAATTACAAAGTTATACATATATATATATAGAACTGTTTTTAATGCTTTTGTCATTTTATATATATATATATATATATATATATATATATATACATAAATAAAATATATATATATATGCATATGTATAAATAATTACAAAAAATATAAAAAGTTTTTTATATAAAATAAATTACAAAAAATTATATATGTAACATCATATATATAGATTTTAATGTTTTTGTTGCAAGGTTTTGGGTGAAGGCATATCATATCTCATATCTTCTCACACAAATACTTTCTCTCTCTCTCTCTTTCTCTCTCTCTCAGCCGTACCGATAGACAAGAAGGACTAGGACAAACGGAAGTAGCGTCAACAGCAGAGATGAAATGGACTGGAGATGACATCAACTGAGTATGATCGGCCCTAAACTTATGTTTTAAAGTCATTCGTGTTTGCCAGGCTCCCCGTGTGAATGGAATGACTAACGGCGGCTCACGTGTTCTTAAACTGTCGCTCTGGTTTTGTAGCTATAAAGGCTTTGAATAAACGCTCGGATGACTGCATTAAGCCCCAGTGAGAAGTATTTTTATCAAAACTATAGCAACCGGTGACGTTGTGCAATTATGCATGTTCAAAAACAATGGCTTTAATAGGGACTTAAAAACACAGAACCTTCCTTTCAACATGTATCCTCTTGAATGATTTTAGGTTAAAACAGGTGATCGATTAGCCTGGTCTTACAGATCTAAGTTATTATTGATAGTGGTTACATACCTTAAAGCTGTCTGAAATGAATTACATCTAATGGAATTGTGCTTTCATTTTGCTACAATATCTGCACTCAAAACTCACTGTAACTTGTATCTGCATTTGTTGTGTTGCAGAAGAGAAAATAAACTGTTTTATGACAACTGCACCATCACCGATTTCACAACACGTCTGCAGAGTAAGATCAAGCACACACCCAAACACATCAAGTACATATTATGCACATATTTTTTAAGGCTTGTTCATATTTTCCACAATATTATAGATCCATTCATCAGTTTATAATATAAATAGTTTACCCAAATTAAAAAAAGGCCATTAATGGCACTGAATATATTAATTACAAGATATTAATTGACATGTTTTGATGGCCAAGACAACATGTTAAAATGCAAACAGGATTTTATCACCCAGTATTGATTGGGATGTTTTCTTTTTAACAAATAATGTTGAATCTCACAAAGTTTTATATATATATATATATAAATAAAACAGTTTTAGATTTGTATAAATAATATAAAAATATATAAAATTAAGTACAAAACATATAATTATGTGTGTGTATATATATATATATATAAATAAATAATTACAGAAAAATATAGTTATTTATATAAAATTAATTACAAAAATTATATATTTATATAAACATTTATATATGTATATATATATATATAAAATATATATAAAAATATATGAATTTTTAACATTTTTTGTGTAATATATACATAAAATTATATATATAATTATATATATGTATGTATATGTATAAATAATTACAAGAAATATAAAAAATTATTTATATAAAATTAATTACAAAAATTATATATGTAACATTTATATATATAAATGTATATATAACAGTTTTTAATGTTATTGTAATTATATATATATATATATATATATATATCTCAACTATTAATTGTAACCAAATATTGACAACAAAAATAATCATAATGCAAACAAAACATTGTCATTTTAGTTTGACTTGGGAAATTTACTGTATTAATTTGCATAAATCATTGCATGCAGTTGTGCTCAGCCACTTGGTGCTGCTGAGGCAATGCTGTAAGACCCGTCACCATAGTTTCTACAGGTTTCCATGGCAACTGAGCCACTATATATCTGCCGAGATGGAGGGGAGAACGGCGGAGGAGAGGAGGGGAGCAGAGAGGTGAGCTTTGGAAAGCAAAGGGGAGGGGAAAGCCAATGAGGGGAGCGGAGGGGAGAGTCAGACAGCAGGGAAAAGGAGGAAAAAAAACACTGGCATGTCTTCAGAGACAATAAATACATGCATGTTAGAAAGAGAGAGAGAGCGGGCTATTTTCAGCCCGTGGTTGTCATGGAAACAGAGGCCTCGCTACTGATGCAGACGTTCAGTGCTCACAGATGCTCGGCACTTGAATCTGATTAACAACAACTGGCGATAACTATCCGATATATATCAAATATAACAAGCCAACATAAACCCTGTGACCTTAACCAGCACAGACCTTTAGAAACCAATGACAACTGCTCAACTGCAGTCACCCAAACATCTCAGGGTGTATAAAGCATCCCAGAGATGCATTTTGCACTGATGTAGACGTAGTCAAAAAGCATCTGTCAGAAATAAGACAGTGGAGAAATACAGTAAAGCATACAGTCAGACAGCGAGCGAGCGAGCGGCATCGCTGCAGATGATTTCCACGAGTGAAAACACTATATGCTGATGCTCCATCACTGTTTTCAATCTCTTGATTACCAGCACCCCCTCACTCCTCTCTGAAGGACAGAGGGTTTCCCACATTTCACAGTTGCTATGGAAACGCTGCAACGAGAGCAGGGAGTGTATGCAGGAAGTGTGTGGCGTATAGGTGAGGCCGCGGGAAGACTGGGGCGAACGGCAGCGACGTGGATACTGATCCAGTTCTCAGGAATATTCAGTGGCTTTACATCACTGGTCGAAAGTTTGGAATAATTACGAAATCTCTTCTGCTCACCAAGGCTGCATTTATTTGATGAAAAATGCAGTAAAAATCTTAAATATTTTTACATTTTAAAAGAGCGGTTTTCTATGTAAATATAGAGTAAAATGTCATTTATTCCTGTGATCAAAGCTGAATTTTCAGCATCATTACTCCAGTCTTCAGTGTCACATGATCCTTCAGAAATCATTTGCTGATCAAGAAACATTCCTGATTATTATCAATGTTGAAAACAGTTGTGCTGCTTCATATTTTTATGGGAACCATATCGTGCAAAAGTTTAGGGTATGATTTAAGAATGAAAGAAAGAAATGAATACTTTTATTCATTAAGGACGCATTAAAGTGACATTATAATGTTACAAAAGATTTCTAAGCTGTTCTTTTGAACTTTTTATTCATCATAGAATCCTGAAAACCAAAAAGTTTCAGTTTCCACAAAAATATGAAGCAGCACAACCGTTTTCAATACTGATGATAATCAGAAATGTTTCTTGAGCAGCAAATCAGCATGTTAGAATGATTTCTGAAGGATCATGTGACACTGAAGAAAATTCAGCTTTGCGTCATAGAAATAAATTACATCTTAAAATATATTTAAATAAAAAAATGGTTATTTTAATGTGTAAAAATATTTCACATTTTTTACTGTATTTTTGATCAAATAAATGCAGCCTTGGTGAGCATAAAATAATTATAATTATTTCAAACATTCTAAATGTCATATTCTAATATTTTTTTTTGATCAATCACAGCATTCTGCTGTCAGATATTCTTGTATAATGATGCTACATTACACTCTTATCAGTAGTTCATATAGATTTATTTAGTAGCCGTGTAATAAGTGGGATCATTTTTGGGGGATTTTTCGTAACATTTTATGTTTTATGTAACATACAAAGTGTGTGATTGAATCAGAGGCTTGATGTGGTTCCCAACTGGTGGGTCGCAAGGTCACGGTAACATTTGTTAAATGCAAATAATAAAATGCAACTAACTATAAACATGCATAGTTGGGATAGCAAAATAAGCCTATTGCAATGAGGATAAACATGGTTTGTACACAATGTGTTTTGTGCTGGCGAAAGCATGAAACTGTTGAAATTCAAGAGAAACCAGACACAATAAAGAAATAATAAAAGTCCATTTTCTTATTCAGCCTGTGTCCTTAACAATTTTTCCAATATTTTTAAGCCTGTGCATTTCATGGCAATATTTATACACTTCAGATTTTGGTTTTAAGGACATTTTTGTATGATAAATAATTGTTGTCATTGGCTCTGGGTCTTGAATAAAAACCAGTTGAGAACCACTGATTTACTCATCTAGAAAGAAATAATTAAAAAAAGAACTAGTGCTGTAAGCAATTTGACCATGTCTCTAACGTACACCAGACTGCTGTTGAATCGGACCACGCCCTCTCTCCAAAACCCCGCCCTCCAAAGACATGAGTCACATCCAGACAGCATTACTGATTGGCTAAAAGAAAAAGGCACAAGCCACTCCCCTTTCTTTTGGTGTAGGCTGCGCAACACTTTCAAAAATATCTCTGTTTATGGATTGTTTACAGCACCTTTAATCAAAGTTGAGCATAAAGAGACACAGTCAGAGATCTAAAGCCAAAATGTCCATGTTTTATTGATAAAGAGCGTCTGTGTAGCGGATGGCATAGTGCAGAGGCTCACACGCACAGTTAAGCATTTGCCACAACCTTTGACCCGGAACTGATGGCCAATCAACTATAGCTCTCCACAGCCGAACCACACAGCATCAACATAGAGAAGAAACCAAATGAACTAAAAATACTCAGTACAAATAAATAGGTAAACAGATGAAAAACAGAGCTAAATGGAACAAAGCCAATATCAGCGGAATTATATTTTTTTAAATGCAAAAAAGATTAATTTTGTTTTTTTTTTTGTTTTTTTCTTGAGGAGTGTGTTGTTCTAAAGACAGAATAAGAGAGAAATATATGAGTGAATCTCACAAAACCTGCTAAGAACTGGTTTCAGGTCAAATTTCACCCCCAAAACTTATTTTGTTAATAATAGTAAAAATAAAACTCATTATTAGTTTTTTGCAATGTGACATTTTCATAACAGAAAAAAAAATCAATTCAATTGCTCAGAAGAAAAATTCTCAACATTGCAAAAAAGATTGTTTTGATTGATTGTAGTAATTTATATTTTAAAAAAATTTTTAATTATTTTTATGTATTACAGTAATGAGAATCAACACAGAGAAAATTAGGAATTACAAACAAAATATCCAGATGTTACAGCAGTAATAATTTGTAATAAAATGAGTTTGAAAATGTCACAAAGCAACAAAAAAAAAAAGCACAATCTAATTTTGCTCATTTGATACTGTGGTGAAATATGACCTGTTTTCATGAGATTCACCCATAAATAGAAGGAGAGAGAAATGCAGATAGTTTCCAAAAAGCTTCGTTCTGTTTCAAATCCTGAAGAACGCGTGTTCTGCTAATGGTAAGTCAAAAAATAGAGAATATTTACATCTTTAGATTATATACATGGCATTATATGAACACATGGTCAGTGTGAGAACGTGATAGACAGAGAGGGACGGAGAGAGAGAAAGACCCACCACATCAAGAGTCTACAGTGATGAAACTGCTTCATAATACAATCTTTCTGTGCTGATTCAGAAACAGCTTGTCTTAAAATACACTGCAACATGAGTCTCAGCCTCAGTGTGTTCATCTCACAGCCAGTCAAATCAGCTTAGAGCAGCTTTCTGAAATGGGGAAAGGTTTATAGATGAATTGTCTCTCAGTAGCCGTAAGGGTAATGTGATTTTGCTGGCCGCAGAGAGGATGCATAGAGGAGAAGAACGACCTGCTACAGGACAACACACACATCTGAACTCTGACACACTGGTCTGGGGCAGGTGAGGGTTTAGCCATTTTGCATTTCACAAGTTTGTATGATAAAATAGAGGTATGGAAAGGTTAAAGGTGAGGTTTGCTGGCTATAACGCCTGTCTGTGACTCTTGACTTGAGCAAAGACACTTTTAGTTGATGTATGTTCGCTATATGCTGGTGTACTCCTAAAAAATCTACAAAATGATCATATGCATTTAAAATGTACAGACTATGACTTGATGACTCATCTTGCACTCAATTTTATGCCCAAAAATGCTTTCTAGAATTAGAATCTTTCTCACCCAGTATGGCTAATTAGCAAAATCAAGGTTCAATTGTGGAAACTGGCTGTTTATGTTGCGCTTGGAATCTTTCAATGCCATTCAATAGGCTAAAAAGTTCAAATCTGATATATAAATGTTGGATCCGTGATAAACGCAAACATGAGATCATCTCATATCTTTCCGAGCTCAATGTGCACGTTTCAATTTCATCTGGCAGGTTTTTTTTTTTTTTTTTTTTTGGTGTCAAGGACACACAGCGAGGCAGAGCCCACACGTTCCTCACATTAACTAACCTTTTACTTATGTGATACTGACGTAATTCTGATCTACCTATGTTCTGCATCAGCCGACGAGGGTCAGGTGCTACAATAAGCTTTTAAGAGCATTTCCTGGCAATGATGTTGTTGCTAAGCAACCCCACTGGATATTCAAACACAATCAGCTTTCATACTGTAGGGAGAAATATGGAAAGCAATAAAAGAAACAGAAAAAAATAGAGTTTGTCCTATAATTCCATTATGAAGAATAGCAGGGAGACATTTGAGAGACCGGTGGGTTAATAGCGAGGGATATAATGTCCTCAGGTTGCTGAGCTATGTATAGCACTTCAACAAAAATTAAATATATCGAACTAGATTCAATGGAGAAAACAATTGCCCAATTTGTCAAATTAAGTCCAGCTTGATTAATAAAGGTTCCCAGCATTTGCAAAAAGGATGAATCAGTTTTAACAACAACAATTTGATAAAAAGATGATGAATTGGAAATTAAAAACTGAATAAAGTTTAATGCAGCAATTACAATAATACACGCATGTGTACTCTACTCCAGTTAATGGCACATTGCACATTGTTATTATACAACTTCAAAGCCATTCAAGAATGAGGAACTTGATCGATAGATCGCTTCATGTAGTCAGCAGTTGTTGTATGGCTCCCACGAAGGACTGGTCAAATCCCTTCAAAGAAAATACTCTCTGAAAGTGAGGCATACAAGTTTCGCCAACTGGATGGCTAACGTTTAATCTGAAGTGGCCCAAGAGCGGTTTTCCCATTCCCTGAACCCTGACGCTTAACCAGCCCCTTGAACCCAAACCCACTGATTTGGTCTATAAACAGTATACTTGAAAATCTTTACATTAGATTACATGTCATATTGCAAAATCTTTCATCAGAAAAATCTGGACATTTTCACAATGTCTTTCATTCTCTCTCTGTTAAAAATCTAAAATTTTCAAGTCGGTGAAATTCTCCTGTGCTGCGTATCCCAGTATATTTCAAAGCTTTAATACAGCTTGTTTTAAAGTCAACATGAACTCAAAATGGACACTATTTACTTTCCTAACACACATTCCTGGCCTTATTGTGCACGATTCAACTGTGCACGTTATGCCAAGTCAAAAAAAAAAAAAAAAAATATCTTCAGAATCTTTTATCAAAATGTAACCTGCTCCGCCTCTGAAACGACTTTCCATCCCTCCTGGCTCCATTCTGGTACACCCACTTTTCACGATCCAATCAATTCCTGATGAATAAAGTCAAGTCCCGCCCTGCATCCGTGAAATACTACAGAAGTTAAATGGGTTGCGAATGGCGTTTCATGTCGGCTTTAAGTCCAGATACTTTCTGCGCACATCAAAAACACCCAATGCCAGTGAAATAGCCCTTACACACTGCTGTTACTCTTCATTTCAGCGCTGACAGGCGAAAAGACAAACATGACACTCAAGATCTCTTCATACGTAGAAATGCACAGAGAGTTTGCACTATGGCGGCTTGTTGGGAGGTACTATGGTACCTTTGCTGAGGACAGCAGCCAAGTACTCTTATTGTTCATATGGAAAGGCTTCTTCTCTCTGCCCTCTCCTCTAGGTATGACGTATGTCACCCTGAAACTGGTGTCTTTTAGAGTTCAGATTTCTGAGCTTATGAACTGATCCTCACTTGTGCTAGATTCAGAATGTCATCATGAAGCAGAGTTCTGGATCACAGCAGTTTAAGTCTTTATTTCTGCATTAGTCTCAGTTAATACTGTCCCTTACACACATACACACACACACACACACACACACACAGGTACACTACCTACCGAGGTGAGTATGATGAATAATGATGTCAACCTCCGGGAAGTGTAAATGTGTGTATGCTTTTATACAGGTCTGTTAGCTGCTGTACATCGGTGTGTGTACTCGGTGTCGCTGGACTGTGGCAAACCAACACTTAAGTAATTACACTACTTTAATATAGACTATATTTTTTATACGCGGACACAACTCAAAAAGAACTGCAAAAAGACGCTTGCTTTGGCACATATGTACTCAATAGCGCCATGTCCAGTAAAAGCCTGTCTCTCTGTTCACTGAACGGAATATTCCATAGAACCTGTCGGAAAGGGATGGAGTTCCATAATGTCAAAGACTTGACAGTCGCACTGGCGTAAAAACCAGTCTTCTTCCCTTCCTGTATGTGCACGTGTGAGTAATCAGATCTGGGTCTCCTGAACGCTCTCCTTGGAGCCATTCGATAGCAACAGCGGCTCAGTCTGCACATTGGGAACATGACTAAGGCCTTTCAGAGTTCCATGGAAAGTCATCGCCATTGGGATGGGAATTGGCAGGGGAGGTGAGATTGAGCCAGGGTTGGAGGGGTCACCGGAAGTCCCTATTTTCATGGTCGAAGCCTGGTTTTGGGAGGAAGGATTGGGTTTGTTGTTGAGCATTCCAGTGGCCATGTTTAAGCTTAGTACGTTGTTGTTAAAGTGGTGCGCTTTGTAGTAGTGGTTCAGGTGATCCGCTTGCCCAACGCTTGGCAGGGTCATGATTTCAGGGTCGTGAATCCTTGGACTCTGCCCGCTTCCTCCACCAGATCCTGCTCCGGTGTGAACAGTGCCCCCTCCTGTGATGCCACTAGCTCCTCCCGCAGATCCAATCTCATCTTCCACGTTGATGATCTCAATGGCACGTGCCGGGCCGTGGTGTTTGTGCAGTTGGTGCTGCTTGCGAAGCTTGTAGAAGACGACCAGCATCACGGCGGCCATGAAGGTAATGGCCACAAAGCAGCCGATGATGATCTTGGTTGTCTTCATTACGTCCTCAAGACCCGACAGGTTGGCGACATCCGTGATGGAGACCGTGAACGGGCGATCGGGTGCACGCGTAGCTCGTGGTGACAAGGAGGACAGCATCGATCCAGTGGGACCTGCTGATGCAGATGAGGCCGTTGGTCCTGGAAAGCTAATAAACGTCTCGTTGACGAACTGCCGAGCTGAATCGTGTCCATCTTGCCCCGTCTCTACGGTTTCGACAGTAACAGTTGTGAAGTAGCTGTATCCATTGCCTGGGTCGGGTGCAGAGACGTTCAACACAGCAGTTGCTGTGGTGTTGCCAGCAGAGTTGGTGACCATACAGGTGTATGGTCCAGTGTCTTGCATGGTCACATTGGTGAAATTCAAGGTTCCATCATGCAGGACAGAGATCCGAACCTTGTACGCTCCATGGGTCATCAAGGTCCCATTGGGGGTCAACCAATTAACAGAAGTCATGGATGTCCCGGTGCGGCATTTCAGCTCCGCTGCCATTCCCTCTGTCACGTTCAGGTCCGTTGGTGGCTCCACAATCACAGGTGCGTAGCAGGTGAAGTCTCTCTGGTCAAGGTCACCAATGTATCTGCCCTTAGTACCTGGTGGAGCATGGCAGCGTGCACAACAAGTGGAGTTATCAGGTACGGTTTCCTTAAGCCACCAGCTCAACCACAGAACGTCACAGTTGCAAACCCAAGGATTGTGGTTCAGATGGACACGCTCTAACTGCTGCAGTGGAGTGAAGAGATCATGGGGCAATGAATGCAGAGAGTTATGGGACAGATTGAGCTCCTCCAGGTTCTTGAGGTCATCAAAGGCATTCCTCTCAATGACAGAGATCCAAGAGTGCATGAGCCACAGTTTGCGTAGAGACACCAGGCCTTGGAATGATCCAGGACGCACCACGGCCAGCTGGTTTCCTGACAGCTCCAGTTCCTCTAGCCGCACGAGAGGCGTCAAGTTAGGTACATCCTTAAGCCCGCACATGCCCAGATTCAGGAAACGAAGGTTCAGCAGCCCTTCGAATGCGGCCTCCGAGATGAAACTGAGTTTGCGCAACTCGCCGAGGTCTAACCGCCGCAGTGACGGCACGCGGTGGAAGGCGTACCCTGGGAGTGTCTCTATGGGGTTGTTCCTTAGCCAGAGTTCACGCAGCTTACTCAGGTACTCAAACGCCTGTGATGGTACCAGTGGGAGTCTGTTATCAAAAAGCTCCAGGGTGATAAGATTGGGAAGGCCATTGAATGCTCCCACTTCTATCTGACGAATCTGGTTCTTAGACAACTGTAAAATTTCCAGATGATTTAGGTGCTTGAAGGTGTCTGACCTGATCACCTGCAGAATAAGAACAGAGGACAAGAATATAGTTAGTTATAACAGCCGAAATATTGGGAACTGGGTTACTGCATCTTCTGAATCTATGTTGTTAAAGTTTAGTCTGTTCTACAGAAGTTTGAGTGACAGATCAACGTATGCCTTTGTGTTAGTATGCATACCCACGAAAGTGGGATCTTTATTATTTTGTTCTATTTCAGTATGTGCGTATGCGTGACCATCTGTCACTCTGTGACTGGAGATGACTGATTTCCAATGCCTGACGGTTGTAGCATTGGAAGGTCTAACTAACAGAGCTTGTAAACAAATTCTAACCAAGTATCTTTAGCACTAAGGCTCAGCAAGAAATCCATCAGTTTCTCCAAAAATTCTATTCCTGTGCATGTTACTTGTGTTTCATTTTGAATGGAATCAGCAATATGGCTTTAATTATATTCATTTCAATGAATATCTTCGATATTTGGGTACTTGCACAATCCCCACTGGTTGATTTTGCTTGATAGATAAGTTTTAGTAGCAGCACATCAATGAAAGTGTTAGTGTTCTGCAGTAACTTCTGAGCAACAAGTGTTTTTTGGGACACCTGGAATAAACCGACCCTATCATTGATTCTTATTTGATTATAATCTTGACCATCTCTCCCTTTTCTAACAATTAAGTGCTGGCGAGGTACGATATAGCATGGTTGTTTTCATTTCGGCATGCAGATCTCATGGTGAAAACGTATATTTAGGGTATCAAGGAGGTTACCTGTATGGAGTTCTCCTGGAGGTTGAGGTATCGAGTATTGGACGAGATACTCTGTGGAACTTCATTTAAGCCTTTTCTGGTACAGATCACTCGACTGGCTTGATTGGAACAGCTACAGGGAGCAGGACAGGCGGAACTGGCTTCGGCCAATCTAGGTCCAAGGAGGTGTGGCCACAACAACAGTTGGACCAACCAGATAAGGGGGGAGGGGCTGAAAAGGCCTGTTACGATAGCAGCCTGCATGGCAACTGAATCATGTCCTGCCCCTTTCCTAAAAAAAAAAAGGCAAAGAGTGAGCATCAAAAACCCTCAAAACTTCTTAAACGTTCATTTGATGAAAAATAATAAATATGGAAGTGTATTTCGAATAACGACATCCACAAAACAAGAAGGAGAATTAACTTTTTTTACGATTAACTTGTGGAATCAGGTATCTTGTGGCATCAAAGTGTAATCCACACAGTTGTCAACAGCACTGGATGCTGTTACGGGAGTCTTCTGCTTTCCATCACAATCATCACAGTCAGCACTGGCCTTGCTTACTGGAAGAAAAAACACGGGACAGGGAACAAGAGAGAGGACGAGGGAGGTCAAAAACTACATATATGTACAGCTTATCGTATTTCATATAGCTAAGGGTGTGAGGGTCAGTACATCAGCAAATAAAAACTGTGACCTGTGCAACTAAATGCTTTGACCTCTAGACCAGCCAAAGCAGAATTGTAATTTCAATTAATTCCCACTTATTCTTTCATTATTTTTAAACATTGAGCAGCCACAACTGTAGCCAATAACACAAAGTCTTTCTTTTTCAACCTTCCAGACATGGATTGGTCTGGCCTTGACTGAAAAAATTTTGAGGTTTAAAATTTAATTTGACTGGTCAAAAGCAACAGGTTGTCCGCTCCGAACAATGTCTAGCTCTAAAATTATATTTGCAAATTAGTATTCTTTATTAAATGTGCATTAAAAAATAGAATAACAAGAAACAAGTACAATATTCACATGATTACTTATGTAAATGAAAACACAGACATCACTGTACAAAGAAATGTGTGTGTGCATACGAGCTCTACAACTGAAGAGGTAAACAACTCTCATGTCTGAACACTGATGTTTACAATGAATAAATAGAGAATAATGCTGATATTAAATGACCCGTGACGAATGTTGGATGACAGTAATGCAATAGCAGCGTGTTTGTATATGTCTGTATAGACAGCTTTACAACTAAACATTTAGGCAGCAGAATGGTGAAAAAACACTGAAAATTTGCAAGAATGTCAGTAAATGCTGCTTATATGTAAAATTCTTCTCACTTTTTTATTCAATTCTAAAAAAAAAAAAAAAAGTTCAAAAACAGTATTAATTTAGCTTTAAGATGTAAGATGGGCCATTGAAAGTCATTGACACCAACAAGTTTACATGATATTTGAAATCACTGACAGAAAAATTTTGAAACACCAGTAAAAGCTTTTAAATGCAAAGCAAAATTGGGTTAATATGGGCAACAAAAATAATCACTTTAAACTGTGACATTTACCCAATAAAACATAATATTTTAAGGCGCTTACATGAACTTACACATTTATTCGAGACATAATCAGTGTAAGATCATGCACTCATTAAAAACTATCAACAATCATCCAGTACAAACCCAAGGCACAAGAAAAACATGTTTGCGTGAGATTTGAAATGATCAAGTTTTTATCCATTTTGATATCCAAGTGTAAACAGACATGCGCAGAACACATGCGCACATTGAATAAGCGCCAAAGCACCGGTAAAGGTATTTACATGCAGAGCAAAACTGGAAACTAATGCCAATCGGGGTTGTTTCAAAAGTCTAACTGATAACAGAACACGTTTGCGAATTTTTCAATAAGAGTGAGATTGTGCATATAAACACACTCATTGTCTTACATGAGTTTTACATTTACAAAGACTACAAAATGCAAAATACAATATAACATTTTGTTCTAATATGGCTCTAACATCTTTGTCCATCACACGCAGGCGCTTCTCTTCTGTGTGTGTGTGTGTGTGTGTGTGTGTGTGTGTGTGTGTGTGTCACAGGTGCGGTGGTGCAGCTTCACTGTAGCCATGACAACGCTAAATTGATTTGCAGATGCTGGATGTCGGAATCCGGTTGGGTGGCGGCGCTATGTTTGCACTACGGCTTCGTTAAAACCAGCCACAGGCCAAAAAACGAGTCGAATACATAAATTAAACATCTATTTCATAAGCCATTATATTGATCATTAATTAACCTTCATAAGACATCAGATGCAGTGATCTGCATCATGACAGAGACTGCAGTGGGTCTGATGCTCTTATGTGAGAGAAAATCGGTGCATCTGAATGCGTTAGTGACTGCGGCGTCTTAACGGAGACCGCCGTACGCGCGTGAAATACACAAGTGAGGCCCCGACACACACACACGCGCGCGCGCGCTCCCTCGCTCGCTCGAAGACGCGCAACAAAATGGCACACGGGTGTCTGTGTAATTCACGGATAATGAGAAAGAAAAATGCAAATCAAGTCAAGCCATCATTTACATCGCCAACAGCGAAATCATCACAACTCCAATGGTCACATTCATTTCTATGAATAAATATTTAAATAAATAAACTGAATAGCTAAACAAATAAATAAAAAAACGAATGCTGAATGAAAGATCTTACCGTTCTCCTCTCATACATCCATCACATCCTCCGGATCCTCTTCTAAAGAATCATGGTAACCATGAGGAAACCTATTAAATCAAATCAATCCCCGTCAATCCCACAGCATGAATCATAACCAAACCTACAGATCAGTTATTCGAGATCATTCATCTGATCAAATGCATGTTGTACCTTTTCCTTTCTCCTCGCGCCGACTCGACGAATCTTCTTCTAATGATTTTCTCCCCGTTGATTCGGTGTCTCTCACAGATCCGGAGCGCGCCAGTGCGCGCGGACACGGTGAATAACGGTGAATATATAGTTAACAGATCATACCACCGCTGAAGAAAAAAAAAAAAAACGACGCAATCGCTCGCTGTAAAGTGTAAAAATCGAATGTAATTTGATTATCCGGGGTATGAGGCGTACAAACCTACTGGCGCATTTTTGTAAGTGTATGCAGGCAGCTCGTGCGCGTCGTGGCCGTACAGAGGGACGGATGCTGCACCCAGCGCAACATCTTACGTAAAGTCCGTAGCGACGGTCCTGAATACAGCGACCAACTGAAGAACGGACCACTGAGACATGCACAAAACACACCTGCTGTAGCCTGTTTCCATACATCCATGCATACACACATCATTCCATGCATTCATGCATCCATCCACTGTTTAATATGCAGGGACGAATGTGTAGGATGAATGTCAGGTCATTTAGGCTCTGAGAATGTAATTATATACCTCTACTGCTTAAAATAGATATTTAAAATGGCAAAGCTGTTTTGTCTAAAGCTGTGGTTCTGAGCTGCCTTTGCATCAGTTGAAATACATAAAACTTCTCTTGCAAAAGGAAATAAAACACTGAAATGTGTTAGTATTACCTTGAACTGCATAAGCCCAAAAATATGCAAAATTAGTAACACGACAGGAAAACTGACAATATTGGTTTAAAAATGTTTTTTGCTCACAGCTAGTGAACTTCTATTTAATGTCGTCTGGGTCATATTGTCTTGTACCTTGTGTAATTTTCTTCATGGTTTTTGAGGATGAAGGTGTCACAAAACCATCAAACGGCGAGTCTACCAAATGACAGATACTGTAAATCTTCACCAAAAAATAGAGTTGGATTGGATACATGACAAGGGTTTTCTCTTATTATGCATATTTACTTTTCAACCCAACTAGGGTTGATTTTAATCCAGCATATTTTAGTGTAAAATGTAATGTTCTGATAGGGTCGAAAGTAAATAGGGGGACACTTTTCCCCAGTCATCTCAATGGCAAAAAGCGCCCCCCTATTTACTTTTGTAGTTAGAATTGTTTTTACATTGCTGTCCGCAACACTATCAGAACATTACATTTCACTTTACATTTATTCATTTGCCAGATGCTTTTATCCAAAGCCACTTACATTGCATTTCGAGGGATTTTTCACACATTCCCTGGGAGTCGAACCCATGACGCTACTGTTTGTTAGAACAGCCATGCAACCTATTAATGGGGTGCCAAGTGTGACCTGGCTATTTAATGGACTAAATTAGTTTCATGATTGTTGATGAAATAAATATCACATTCATGGAATGAATATTTTGTTCACAAAATGGCTTTTGTCTTTCTTGTGCATTATAGTTTTGGCATGAAAATTCAAATTAATTTTGTCCGCAAAATCAATCAGGTCACACTCGGCGCCTCATATCGATTCACCATTTGAAAAGCTCTTGTCTGAATGATGTTTGTATTGTAACTTGAGGTATATATATATATATATAAAGTAAATGTATATTTGTTAATTGTCACCATTGTTGAGGGTTGATATCTGTGTATGTAACAGATAACTCGCACTAAATGTTTTCCAGAGATGACAACCATGAAGCAATAAGACATTTAAGTTCTTCCACACTGTAAAAAATTATTTCCATTTGTTATCACAACATTTTTTCTTTTCTCAAATCAACTTAGATAATTAATGTGGTTCAGATAACATAACATTTTGAGTTTCTGTTGATTAAACCAATCGCCTTCATTGTATTAAAGGATTAGTCCACTTTCAAATAAAAATTTCCTGATAATTTACTCACCCCCATGTCATCCAAGATGTCCATGTCCTTCTTTCTTCAGTCGAAAAGAAATTAAGGTTTTTGATGAAAACATTCCAGGATTTTTCTCCTTATAGTGGACTTCATTTGGCCCCAAGTGGTTGAAGGTCAAAATTATAGTTTCAGAGCAGCTTCAAAGGGCTTTAAACAATACCAGACGAGGAATAAGGGTCTTATCGGTCATTTTCTAAAAAAAACTAAAAATTATATACGTTTTAACCATAGACGCTCGTCTTGAACTAGCTCTCTTCTTCTTCTTCTCTAATATAACTCCGGCAATTCTATTAGAGAAGAAGAAGAAGAGAGCTAGTTCAAGACGAGCGTCTATGGTTAAAACGTATATAATTTTTAATTTTTTTTTAGAAAATGACCTATCATTTCGCTAGATAAGACCCTTATTCCTCGTCTGGGATCGTGTAGAGTCCTTTGAAGCTGCACTGAAACTGACATTTGGACCTTCAACCCGTTGAACCCCAGTGAAGTCCACTATATGGAGAAAAATCCTGGAATGTTTTCCTCAAAAACCTTAATTTCTTTTCGACTGAAGAAAGAAGGACATGGACATCTTGGATGACATGGAGGTGAGTAAATTATCAGGAAATTTTTATTTGAAAGTGGACTAATCCTTTAACTCCAATTTTTAATTTCAATGAACTCAAAATTTTAATGTTTTTTAAGTTAAACCAACAAATTTTTTTTACAGTGTAGTTTCAGCTTCAGGGTTTGGTCCATGAAGGTCCTGCCTGTGGACAGTCATAAAAACATTTTTTTTGTCCTATATATTCATATAGGACATGTATATACAAAATGTATTTCTGAACATGCCACATTAAACACTTGCACTCTTTAAAATAAATGTTCCAAAAGCAGGTTTTCGAAGTGATGCCATAGAAGATGTTCCCCAAAGAACCTTTCAGTGAATCACTTCTTAAAAGAACCATTTTTCCTAGTATAAAGAACATTATAATAATCTGAAGAACTTCTTTTCACTATAAAGAACATTTTGTGCAATCTTCGTGGAACCATCGATGGCAATAATGAACCTTTATTTTTAAGAGCACAATATATGTTCGAGTTATTTTTAAAATATAACCAGGAAAGCAGTTCTCGCCATTTTTGTGTGCAAAACGCATCAGATGAATTCACAGGCGGGCCCAAAACATACACTCTGATAAATGGTTAAAAACAACCCAAGTTGGGTTAAAAAATGGACAAACCCAGCGATTGGGTTAAATGTTTGCCCAACCTGCTGGGTAGTTTTATTTAACTCAACTATTGTTTAAAAATTACCGTATTGCTTGCTTAAAATGAACCCAAAGTATGTTTGAAATGAACATTTATTAATAAGTTTAATGAATGATAATTAAACTATAAACATTTATTAAATTGCTCATTAATAAATGTTCACCTTTTGATTATTATTGTTGCCTCTAGTAATTATGTGTCTGATTTTTAATTTCCAACCTATTTTGGGTTCATTTTAAGCCAGACATATAGTCATTAAACAATAGTAGGGTTACATAAAACTACCCAGCACATGGGCAAACATTTAACCCAACCGCTGGGTTAAAAACAACCCAATCACTGTCCATTTTCAACCCAACTTGGGTTGTTTTTAACCCAGCATTTTGAGTGTACTTTTACGCTGATGCTTAGCTCGGTTTCAGTGGCAATTTTATTTCATAATCTGTCAACATGCAATTTCAGCTTAAACATTTTTTCTTTTTTATTATATTTGCAGGCCCTGGTAAATGCTGATGGCCGCTAAAAATGCTGATTCTCTCGGTAAAAGGAATAAATGAATAAACAGGGTGTCTTGACCAGATCTAGCTGTCGTAATGGTGCTTGGCCTGCATGTTGAACATGCTTGTGGTAGTTAGTTCACATTAGCGGCCCTGTTTGATCTCTCCTGTGGTTCTGTGTTGAACTCTGTCTGCGTCCCACACACTTGTGTCCTCCAGTATGTATTATGACTTAATGATAAGCCATCTACCTCCCTCTCTCTCTCTCTTTCTCCATCCCCCCTCCCATTAAGAATCCAGTCACACAGTGGTGCAGTGGATATTCTGCCTCCCCTCACCTCACTCCGTTCCGTACAACACGCACAGACGCGAGGGCACACAAATATAAACAAACAAACAATAAACAACTCCCCGGTTTGGCGGCATCTATATCACTCCCTCTCGTTTAAGCTCGAGCTGTGTCATCAGTTTTGTTGATGTCTTAAACGCAGCTGTCGTGCGGTAGGTTTCTGCCCTCACAATGTCACGGCGCACGGCTGCGCGTATATGATCCTCAGTCTTCCTGCGCGTTCATTTTTCTTCCAGTGCATATGTGCCTCAACATCTTGTGGCGTATTATTGTGTATGTAAGGGTTTTCATGTATGTATGTGTGTGTGTGCGTGCATGTGGAGGACTGTGTTTGTGTGTGAATGAGTTCTCTGTATCTGCCTCACTGACACGCTATGTGCTTCTGTTACTAATACTGACGCTATGGCCTGCTACATATGGACTGGACACTTTATATGCAAGACATTGATACTATTAACCATTATAATCTCAGCAATTATATCAAAAATCCCGTTTCAGTTGCTACATGTCCTAAATAGTAGCCTATGCAAGATTGGAATATGTTGAAGATAATATATCTAAATGTATTATTTCTGGTTTTAAATGGTTCTGAAGAATGAAACAAGAAGTAATTGTAATGTAATGGATTTAGCTATAGATGTTTATGCTGACATCCAAACGAAAATCGTGCATGACGAGGGGTTTGGTGTTATCACGGTTTACTAACTCCAAACTTTCCCATTACTACACTCTAAAAAATGCTGGGTTAAAAACAACCCAAGTTGGGTTGAAAATGGACAGTGATTGGGTTGTTTGACCAAGTGTTTGACCAATGTGCTGAACAGTTTTATTAAACTCAAATATTGTTTAAAAATGACTATGGCTGGCTTAAAATGAACCCAAAATAGGTTGGAAATTAAAAATCAGACACATAATTACTAGAGGCAACAATAATAATCAAAAGATGAACATTTATTAATAAGGAATTTAATAAATGTTTATTGTTTAATTATTATTCATTAAACTTATTAATAAATGCTAATTTCCAACATACTTTGTAATACTACAGTCATTTTTAAACAATAGTTGAGTTAAATAAAACTACCCAGCAGGTTGGGCAAACATTTAACCCAATCGCTGGGTTAAAACAACCCAATCACTGTCCATTTTCAACCCAGCTTGGGTTGTTTTTAACCCAGTATTTTTTCGAGTGCAGTTAGATTATGAACTTTTAGGCTGTAGAATCGACACAAGTACGTAAGCGCAGACAAGAATGCTGGGTGTTAGAAAGGTTTGCTTCTTTTGTCCTTGCTCTGTTTTCCTGTTTTTAAGTTCTCTTTTCCTGTTTTTAATCTGTTGTAGTCACACGCACCTGTGATAAATCCACACTGTTCCATTTAACGCCCCAGACTTTGCTATAGAAGTGAGCTCAATAAACTTTGGCTTCGAATAAACAGCACTTCCCATGTTTGTGTCATTCTTCGCCAGCCTTCTAATCTGTTCTGCAGACAACATTTGACTTTATTGCTGAGGTCCATAATTTTATCTAACAATTGGTCAGTTTATTGTTGTGTTTGTAGGCAGTTCTGGGCCTGAATAAATTAAAAAGTGGCACCAACTTGCTACACAAGAGACTAATAAATGATTTGCAATTAAAAACAGTTAAACTAAAGATGCTTCAAAATTGTGGATTTTTTTGAAGTTTGTGTTCACAGATTTAATTATTTATTTATATGCTAAGAAAATGCAGGCGCAAATTGATGCGGTTATGAAATAACATTTTCAAACAAAAATTTGGGGTCAGTAATTTTTTTTTTTTTTTTTGAAAGAATTCAATACTTTTATTCAGCATTGACGCATTAAAGCGACAGTGAATACATTTATAATGTTAAAAAGGATTTCTGAAGGTTTCCACAAAATTTTTAATAATCAGAAATGTTTTTTTGAGCAGCAAATCAGCATATTAGAATGATTTCTGAAGGATCATGTGACACTGAAGACTGGAGTAATGATGCTAAAAATTCAGCTTTGATCACAGAAATAAATTATATTTTAAAATATATTCGCATAGAAAACAGCTATTTTAAATGGTAATAATATTTCACATTTTTACTGTTTTTTACTGTATTTTTGATCAAATAAATGCAACCTTAAAAGAGCATAAGAGACATCTTTCAAAAACATTTAAACTGCATTTATAGGCACAAAATAATATTCAGATTAACACTCCATACAAACAGTAAAACAGACAAGCTTTGAACCTTAACTTCTCTCCTGGCTGTGGAAACAACATTAAAACACATGTGATTTCAGATCGACCACCAGAGGTCCCTGTCATTCCAGGATTAATGACTGGTTGCTATAGTTACGCACCTGTTCCTTGATGTTTATCCAGATACCTGTTAAAATCCCTTCTTTGCTCATTTGGTCCTGGAGTGTTTCAGAGCTGATAGTCAAGCGTTCAATGCACAGAAATGTTAGTTTTATTCCTTCCACTTTGTCAGGTGTGAATGCCTGTAGGTGAAATATAATATGGATTTGGCTCTGATGATAATGGAGGCTTTTTCTCCAGTGCACCGTAATCTTTCTAACAAGCTCCTACTGGTTTTTGTACAACCCCTCATTAAGCAATATATAAATTACAAAGAGGCCGTTTCTTGACTCTGCTTGAATCGTTTGCAGGTCTCTGGCACTCTTGGAGGTTTTCCAAAAGCAGAAATGTGTTCATTAAAATTAATGACATCCCATATTATTAAATAAAGAGGTAAAGGTTCCATTCATGAAAGAGAATTAATATTTTATTTTCATTTTGGTCTGTAACACTGGTTGTAGTTGTTTTCCGATGAATACACAACTTAATTCTTTGCCATTCATACGGTGGAAGTATTTGGACACTTAAAAATATCTGAATGTCACTGCATTAGATGAAATATCAAACTAAGCAGCAGTTCATTTACAGAAATAAGAAGAAAAAAAAAGACTTTAAGACGGTTTTACATGACAAAACAATAGATATAGTGTTGAAAAAGTCTAAAAGAAAAGTTAGTTGTAATGAAATGATATTCAGACATTTATATACTTTTTGATGGCCACCGTATAAATGTGTTCCATAACTGTAAATAAGCATCAGCAATGATTCCGGATGTCATTTCACAGGCAACACGTAATTGGCCGGATAAAATCCTTCGACTCCGCCCTCCTTCACCCCCCAGCACCAGCCCTGATCATCCTCTTCCTCAACCTTGAGGAACTCTTCACCTGTGAGACAGAGCGACAGCAGTCACACCGACAGCACCTCAAGCCCTGTTTACACCTGGTATTAAGATGGTCGATCAGATCACAAGTAGATGAGAGAGGACACATTCCCGTTCACACCTGGTGTTTTAATCCATCTCTTTTGTCCTCTTTCAAGCACTTCTGTCCTGATTTCTTCGAGGGTAGGGTCTACGGGCAGGTAAATGTATGGGCTTTTTCAGATATTTCGATCTAACTGACAAAATACGCTTGTGCAGTTTACATATGAATGAGATCGGCGATGAAGGAAAACATACAGTTTCTGCTCTGACAGCCGCAAGACCACACCGAACGCGGTGTGTTAGAAATCAGGAATGGTGAGAGAACAAACCAAACTTGGGTCTAAATTCCGACAAAAAGTTTAAATCCCGTCTGGCTAGTGTGTTTCCCATTATGTTTATGCATTAGGTCAGTAGGCGGAGAGCAGGCGGTCTCTAGTGGCTGTTCGAACACAATCCGGTCGAATGCGTTTTCGACTACCTCTGGAAGTGGTCGAAAGTGGACAAGCTCAAAACATATTAAGGTACGTTTACACAACAATGATGTATTAAAAATGGAAAAGTTTTTTCTTTGTACAGACGAAAACGTTATCAAAACTATCCCTGTTCACACGGATCCGCGAAAATGACTAAAAATGCTGTATCATGCATGCCAGACAAGTAGTTGGCGATGTCACTTTGTAAAGAAAGAATGCGCATTTTTACAGTTTACTGGACTTTGATATTCCTCTCATTATTTCCCTATAGCGGCTAATAAATCGGAAGTCTCGCTCATTCCCAGAAAACACCTTACCTTTGTGTTGAAAAATAAGGTGGATAGACTAAACTCGTAATACACATGTGCATGCCGTCATCGTTTTCACAAATTTACGTTTTTGCAGTTTACAAGGAGATGACAACGGTATCGTTTTCAAAAACTTGCACTTGGAAGCCCGTTTTCAAAAGTTTGCCTTTTCAGGCCACCAAAACGCTGTTGTCGTGTAAATGAACGGCCAAAATGCATAAAAAAGGTTTCCGTTTTTAGTTGAAAACGGTGTCGTGTAAACGTCCCCTTAGACCCCATTTACACCTGTATTTAGTGTCTTCCACTTGTGATCTGATTGACCAAAACGCATCTTAATGCCAGGTGTAAACAGGGCCTAAGTGAGATTCACAGTTTAACTGCAGAAGGGTCAGAGGATCACCTGCTCTGAAGGACAGTTCATCAGGTTCCTCTCCGGTGTAGTTGTACAGCGCTCGCACATGCACGCCTCCGATCATGACCCTGCGGGAGAAGATGGGAGAGAGATCTGAGCAGTTTCAATTTCACTTCAACTCCTGAGGCGTCCCAAATGGTTTGGAAGCTACAGTGCTATTTCAGTATTATACTTAGTATATACTATTATATTATATGCAGTGTAATCCAAACGGATGGAAATGTTATATGCAATTCAAATGCATGAATCTTACTTGCTACTAAATGCCTCGAAACAACACTAAATGCCTCCTCGCCAACACTGATTAGTTCTTCCGCAAAAACATCCATTCAACCCACTAAACAACTTACAGCCATTAACATTGAATATACCTTAAAGCACACCGAACACCATCATTAAAAAGGTGACATTCACAAGTGTGAATCTGCCCAGGACTGGCTGCCCTCCAAAACAATGTGTCCGCAGCATAAGAGAGGCTGTTTTAAGGGAGACAATTATGCCTAAAGGAGTTACAGTCCTCATGGTAGAAAAAATGCACCAGACAACAGTTCACAAAAATAAGAGCTCAGCCAAAAGCACACTGGAGGAAGATGACAAAACCAACTTTTGAGCCTTCATGCTTAAGTGCTACAGATTGTCAGCATATCACAATGAACACACAGCGTCCCTACAGTGAAACATTAGTGACAGCAGCATATTTTATAGATGCATTTCTGAGGAAGGGACTTCAAAATTCATAAAGGAGCGGGGAACACACAAAATCTTGGAGGAAAAGTCAGGGTGCAATCCACAAAGCACCTGATTGGCTGCCCCTATTACGTTTTTTTCGAATATTACATTTCATGCAGTGTATAATATAGCTGTTTGAGAAGGTAAAATGCCTACAAATTTGCATAATGTGGTCTTCATTGGCTGCCTTCGAACAATGTCTCCTTTGCCCCGCCCTCAAACGCTGTAGTTGTAGCTGTAGAGTTTGGTTGTGCGAATCCACGTTGCATGCAGGGGTTTAGAGAGACTGAATGTTAAAACAAACTTTTTTCAGACTCTTTGAGAAAAGAGCTGATGCTGCAATGTATATGATGAGAAAATTATAGTGTTTTTTGACCTTTGATACATGTAAAACTATTGTAGGACACTCCAAAACAAAATTAGTAACATTTTAAATAGCTTAATAGGGACACTTTAAAATATTATGTCCTGCAGCAGGACAATGACCTGACACCTGATACACAATACAGAAAGTAAACTATAGAGGTTTGAAACCAAAACATGGTGTGACAACAAAGGTAATGTTACCTTAAAGAGCTGATTTAACCCATAAAAATGAGTTTTGTTGGTATAAATGTATGTATTTAGGTTGATTCAGTGATGTTCAATAATATTTTTGACTTGAATAAAACCAAGTAATTTAAATGTTACCATTTTCAGGTTACCATTTAGAAATTCTATGACATTCCATTCTATATACATCATTATTTTTGAACATCATAAAAGAAAAAAGAATGGAATGTTCACAGACTGTTTACTGCATAATGCACTACATACTATTTTTAAAAGTATTCAAGTATGCATTGTGCTACAATGAGCATTTTTAAAAGTAGTATGCTACACTGTTGTCACATGACCTCATGTTTAATTCAGTGAATGCCGTCCCAATATCTTGCTAGAAACAAAAAATTGCATTTTTAATGCATTTTGTGTAAAAAGTAAAAACATTACTTCACTCTTTTGAAGGCTGATCAGATGATCAGATGAAATCAGCTCCAGTTCATTCATCAAGGTGAAGCTGAGCGCCCTGCATCACACACCACAGTAATGCACACAGTATACTGCACATTTTGGCAAATGACACACTTCACCTTTGTGACTGCAGTTCACAATCAGTCCTCATCCAGCCTGAATCAGTTTAGCCCGGAAGGATTTGAAACGCTGACAGAAGGAAACCCAAAGAGACTCGCCGCTCTAATTGCTGCGCTGCTCAATACTTACGCATTTCATTTCGTAATCTGATTCATTTTCTAATTAACTTGATTTAATTAATATTACCTTTGACATTATAATAGAGCATGTTGCGTGCAAAAACTCTCAGTTAAGGCAAGACCTTACAGGTGAATAGGGTAAAAATGTAGACTAATAAATATCACCATACTTTCCCTAGTTGATTAATCACACTACATCAAGACAACTGTTATTTATTAAGTTTTTTTTAAACATTATGTTTAAATATTTAAATAAAGCATTATCTAATTAAATATGCACTAATTTGCATGTATTTCCAGAACACAAATGTGAACACTGGATAAAGTCAGGTTGTTTCATTTTGTTGACATATTAGAGCTAAAGGTTTTTACAGAGAGCATTTTGAATATCTCTTTTTATCACTCCATAAATCAGAAAACACTTGGTGTATGTAAGTGATATTGAAGTTTATTCCAAATGTCAGTTTCAGTTCAGCTTCAAAGGACTCTACACGATCCCAGACGAGGAATAAGGGTCTTATCTAGCGAAACGATCGGTCATTTTCTAAAAAAGTAAAAATTTATACACTTTTTAACCACAAACACTCGTCTTACGCTGCGATGTGCCACGCATTACGTAATCACGTTGGAAAGGTCACGAGTGACGTAGGCGCAAGTACCACGCAAGTGTCTACAAAGCGAACGTGCAAAGACTAAGTCAAACGCCCTTTACAAAAAAAGGCAAAACAACGATGTTGGACAATTTTGAAGTTGGAGAAAAAAATGAGATGGAGTTTTTCACCCTACTGCGGTACTTCCGCCTACGTCACGCGTGACCTTTCCAACGCGATTACGTAATGCATGGCGCATCGCAGTGCAAGACGAGTTTAAAAAGTGTATAAATTTTTACTTTTTTAGAAAATGACTGATCATTTCTTTAGATAAGACTCTTATTCCTCGTCTGGGATTGTGTAGAGCCCTTTGAAGCTGCACTGAAACTGACATTTAGACCTTCAACCCGTTGGTCCCTGTTGAAGTCCACTATATGGAGAAAAATCCTGGAATGTTTTCCTCAAAAACTGAAATGGAATGTTTTCCTTTTCAACTGAAGAAAGAAAGACATGAACATCTTGGATGACATGGGGGTGAGTAAATTATCAGGAAATTTTAATTCTGTGAACTAATCCTTTAAATATACACTTATAGACATTTTCTTGCATGTGTGTGTGTGTGTGTGTGTGTGTGTGTGTAGTGAGCTTACGCTTTCTCCTCAGTTCCTCTGTGTGCTTTTGGTTTCTTTCCTGGTTTCTGCTTTTTAATCGGAGGATTCCATTCCTTCACCCAAAACACACAAAGCCAACAATAAGAAAGTAGAATCATATGGGTCCTGTAGTCATTTTAAAACTCAGAGAGTCGTGAAACACTAAATTACGAGTGTTTTTGACAAAAAAATAGTTTCCCTCATAATATCTGAATGCACATGACGACACACACCTCTAGTTTGGGCCAGTCAGTAGGCATGCCCGGCCCATGGTTGTTCTTCCACCAGCGGAGATCATCAGGTTCACTGATGGACATGAGCGAGTGATGTAGCTCACCGTACACTGCTTTTATACTGAAACACGCAATACACATATAAAAACTCTCAGGCTTTTTGACATGACAATGAACATCACTGCAGCTAATAGGTTTTATATTTAATGAAGCACATACAAAAGACATGAACGGGAAGCAATGCAACCTGTTTTACAGAATACGGAAACCAAACCCTTCTTAACAGGTCTAACGTAACATTTTAATCAAATGCGTGTTGCCGTTTTAAACCTCTCATTGTTGGTAATGTCGAGGTGTCTGTGAATGGACAGGAAGGTCTGTTTCAGGAAGCTGATCCTCTTCCTCTCCTCCTCCTGTGATTGGTCGAACACAGACTCCATTTCCTCCATGTATCGCGGTGCAAAGCCAGTGACGTCCTCTAGAACCTTCTCATAACGATCACGTGCCTGCAAAAACAGCCGTAAATGATTCATACATAGTTTTTAACTGCAATATTTGTGTAGAAAGTCTCATTGCTCATTGACCTTGCTGCGTTCCTGTGTGGCTTTCTCTCTCGTCTGCTGAATCTTGGACAGTTTGCTCTCACTCAGGTTGGTGTTGTGTTTGGCTTGATTCTCTTTTTCCTGAGCGATCTGCTCCCTCTGACATGACTTATGATATGCCGCACGGGCCTTTTCCAGCTAATGGATACACAAAAACGTATTATTAGCATCATGTAGTGCTTTTCAAGTTATATTCAGCTCTAACTTATGCTATTAAACGCATTGGGAATATAACTATTTCATCTTCTCTCTCTAACTGGGACGTTTCCAATGACAAGTAATATTTTTTTCCTCACTAAAAGCTGAATACTGTATGAAAGGAAATAAATGCAGGCAATATTAGCGTAAAAATTTGAACTAATAGATATTACCACACTTTCCCTAGTTGATTAATCACATTACATTAAGACAATTGTTTTGAATGACAAGTTTCTTGAAATGTTATGTTTAAATATGCTGTGAGGCATTATCTAATTAAATATGCATATACATTTCCAGAACTGAAATCTGAAAAATACATTTTTCCCATTATTGACATATTAGAGTTGAAGGTTTTTACAGAGGGGATTTTGGATATCTATTTTTATCACCCCATAAACTAAAAAATACTGTCAATAAAATACATATAAAGAAATAAATTATTGTATAAAATCAGGCAAATGATATATGAACAAACCTCTCTATAAAAACCTTCAGAATATAGATATGAATAAAACTGTAATATTTGGTGCATGTAATTGATACTGAAGTGGAGAAAAAACTCAGCCTTTAATGATATGTATTGTAATTTAAATCTAAGCAAATAGATAAAGTGTGATAAATGTCTATTTTGGATGTTTTCCTTCCACTAGTCTGAAAGAAGACATGTTATTGAAGCAAAATAGCCTGAAATCTCCAAATTGACCCTGGTTTTTCTTGTACTATCTTGCTTTAATACACTGAAATACTGAGTGGGATTTTGAACCAAAAGGTTCAGTTTGTTAACGCCTGGGTTAGTTCACCCAAAAATGAAATTTCAGTCATTAATTACTCACCCTCATGTCGTTCCACACCTGTAAGACCTTCATTCATCTTCAGAACACAAATTAAGATATTTTTGATGAAATACGAGAGGTTTGTTTTGTTTTTGCACACAAAAAGTATTCGCATCGCTTCATAACATTAATGTTGAACCACTGTAGTCACGTTGACTATTTTAATAATGTCTTTGTGGTAATTTTGTTGCTTTCTATGGGGGATAAAAAACCTTTCGGATTTCATCAAAAATATCTTAATTTGCGTTCTGAATATGAACGGAGGTCTGACAGGTGTGGAACGACATGAGGGTGAGTAATTAATGACAGAAATTTCATTTTTGGGTGAACTAACCCTTTAATTTGAAATAGTTCTCCCGCGATTATATTATCGTCAGTATACATCGTACTATCACCTTCTTTAATCTTTTCACCCAGGGTTTCTGAGCACGTGAGAAAGCCGTCCCAAGGTCATGTGACTCCCTGAAGCCACAGAACATTTTCCGCGGGAACGTCTCCTTCTGCCACGAACGAATGCGCTCTCCATCTTCTGAAACCAGAGACTGGGAGATTGACGTGTGAAGGGCAGACAGACGCTCGGTGGACGAGAAAAAGCACTGCCATGCCCGCAAGAGGGACCCGTACAGCGGCCCTGAGAGAGAGAGAGCGACACACATCAGCTCAAGTTTTTTAAATGGTTTTAGTTAACCCTGGTATGTACAAGAGCAACAAAATAAGGGTGCGCAGATAATCTTCAGATTAAAGAAATAATAAGGGTGTAAACTGTCTGACAAAGATACAAAGATATCAAATACAAAAACTCATAAATTCCACTAAAAAATTACAAAAGTTTGTGCAAAGATTCCATAAGGCTACGGCAGTTTCAGTGGGTGTGACGCTTCTGAAAATAGTGCAGTGTGGAGCAGGATTTTGGCTGTGACCGGAGCTACTCTGTGTTAAAAACCAATGACTTATTGACGATAAGTCACAGGTCAGACCGTAGCACTCACGAGTCTCAGTGATTGATTTCCACTTGCTGCTCCATTCAGTCAGCTGACGGGCGTACTGTCGCTCTACATGAGCCCGGTCCTTCATACATGCTATGATGTCTTTACAAGCTTGATACGACTCTGGTGTCCTCTGCACTGTCCGCACATAATTTCCTGGCTAAGAGACAAGAACAGAAGGAAATAGATGACGTATTTTTGTAGGCCAAAACCCACAAACAAGTTAGCATTTTAGCACTTCCGGTTCCATCATCCAAAAGTCAACGGGTGTTTTTTTTAATGGGTTTTTGTTAAATGCCTGAAATAAGGTCTGTGGTGAAAGCTCAAGACACTTTTGTTTTATTCTGTGACAAAATACAGCAGTAAAATCCCCTTGTGATTTTTCAAAGCTTTTACTTTTCTTGAAAAAGGTGGTCGCTAGCAACAAGTGCCTAAATTGGACTACAGAGGCATTAAAGGTGAGGGTGAGTAAACATTGAGGGTGAGTAAATGATGACAAAATTTAAATTTTTGGGTGAACTACCCCCTTTAAATGTGATCACACTGAACAGGAAAACTCATCTACTCAAGTAATTAAAATGTTTTTATTAATGGTCTATCTATAATAATCTTAGCATGTAAAAGAGCAATGTTTACAAAATAAGGGAGGGTAGATGACAGTATCTTCAGATTAAAGCAAATTATCTTGATTGGACTGACCAAATTTAGATATGTTAACTCTTTCCCCACCATTGACTCGAATTTTCGGGCTTTCAGTTTTTTCACTGTTATACAGTAGGGGGCGCTATTACGCATCTTCTGAAAGAGTACTGAATCTCCTGATCAAAACACATGCGAAAAAGAAGCAGAAACAAGCAATAGCATATGTAATCAGATGCATATGTAAAATAACGCGATCGTTAACATTAAACAGCATATGAATCGCAACTGCTTAGCGTTACTGAATGAAATGTCAACCCAGGACAAGCTGTGCAAGCTTTAGGGGGGTTGATGGACTCGATCTTCTCCATCTGTGTTTTGATCATTGTTGTGAATCCGATCCAGATGTAGTCTTTGACAAAAACACAATTTTCTCAGCTTTTTAATAAAACTTACCCACATTCAAATGTTGATAAAAAAAGAACGCATGAAGCTAGAATAAAACTTTCTTTTGATATATTGCATGTTCAGACATTCATACAACAAAATATTCTGGGAGCCATTAAACTTTTGTAAAAGTAATAAAAAAAAAATGCTGGAGCTGGCTGGCTACTTTTTTCAAAAATGCTGGCAGGGAAAGGGTTAATGAGTGATTTTTGGCCTGTTACCTAAAATAATTGTGCAAATTAGGTGACAAAGACACAAAGATATTAAATACAAATAACTATAATAACAACAAATCATTTCCCAAATGGGGGTTTGGGAACACAACGTGCGCAAGGTTTACTTTAACACATTTGCATAATATCCAACAATAAAACTAGCAATAGGTTTTTTTAGATGAATTAGGGAGAATATATTGAATTAATATTTAATAGTAAAAAGTGGGAATTTTTTTTTCAAT
This sequence comes from Mylopharyngodon piceus, assembly GCA_039654765.1. Lineage (NCBI taxonomy): Eukaryota > Metazoa > Chordata > Actinopteri > Cypriniformes > Xenocyprididae > Mylopharyngodon > Mylopharyngodon piceus. The sequence continues at coordinate 1,823,338 of CM077444.1, read as the reverse complement.
ATCTGTGTGCTACACTTTTAAAAATAAAGGTTCCAAAAGTGGGGGTTTCACAGCGATGCCATAGAAGAACCATTTTTGGTTACCCAAATAAGCTTTCAGTAAACAGTTCTTACAAGAACCAGTTTTTTTCTTAGTAAGAAGAATATTTTAATAATCTGAAGAACCTTTTTCCACTATAAAGAACTTTTTGTGCAATGGAAAGGTTACATTGATGTTGAAGGTTCTTCATAGAAAGACAGATGTCAATAAAAAACCTTTATTTTAAGAGTGAATGTGTATTTAGAGATATTAGAGTATTGCATTGTTAGCTTACAAACACCAAAATGAAACATCTGAATTAATTATGAATTGAGTCTCTCATGAGAAGCGCTATTTTGTGAGGCACATCCTATGTAGTGCGATCCAAATCAGTCACTTCTGAGGTTCCATCCCAGCTATAATGCTACCTATGTAGGGAGTAGGCAGCAAGGCAGCTCACTAGCGTTTTTCTTACCATCCAGAAGCTGATTTTGTTGAGATCCTCGGGTGGGCCTGCTGGAGGGTCTGCCATGGTCGCAGCTGGCTGTAAAAGACACAGTTAAACCAGTCTGATTACATGCATGAATCTGCATGCTTCATGTTATGAAATTTTAAATGCAGTGCACCAATAGAAGTCCTAAGTTGTCTTTGTCCAGTTTCCTGCTTGTTGCACCAGCCTCAAAGCGGCTGTTGCCCTACTTTTGCTGTTACCCCTGAACTATCAGAACCCGCCTTGACAAATCAGGTGGCATTTATTCAGAGGCATCTGGGTTTGTTTACCCATTTGTTTCCACAATCCTCCAACAGGCTTCATTGCAAACAGACGGCCGCTCGACTGCAGCGTCTCAGAAGCGTTTGAACCTTCGGCACATTTGCATTTCCCGGGCCTGTTGTTTCATCGGATGTTTTCATCTTCATGTTTTGACATATTGCAGAATGAGTTACATGCAGTAGTTTAAAAGTGTTTGTTCAGAACGCTATGAGTAATAGTAATAGTGATGCTTAACTTGCAAATGCCACTAACTAATACAGATGCACTAATACAGATGTCACCTTTGCACGGTCAGGTTGTTCCTTTTGCATTATGCAATATAACAATAGCCAACATTTTAGTCATGTTAATAAGAAAGGAGTCTAAACAGATATATATTGTTATGAAAAATGAAGTTCACTTTTTAAAAAGAGCACTTTGAAATGAAGAAATTCCGATTTAGTACATTTAAAATGTACTAAATTGTAACTTTAATAACTTTAAAATACTGAACAGCACACTAAAATTATAATCAAGTACTTTATATGTGCTTTAGTATGTATGTTAGTCAACACATGTACTTTAAAGCACAGCAAATTATCATTAAAACATAATTTAAATGAACTTTAAAGTAAAAGTTAATCTGACATTATTATAAAATGCACTTTAAAGGTGTACTTAAGTGTTAAGAAACGGTCATGAAAATGTACTCCCTTTAAATGGCCTTTATCATTATCTGCAAGTAAAGCTTTTTAAAAATTTTTATACTTTTAAAAATTTAAAGACTACACTACAAGTGCATAGTAAATACAATTAAGTGCACTTCTTTTTCACAAGAGTAACAAAGACTAAAATTACATCCGCTGTGGTTTAGGGTTTAAAAACACACAGTAACAAGACGCAAAATAGTAAATTACAAGAGCAAAAAGTCCTGCGGCCTGCTTGATAAAAATACTTCATGGTCTGTAGAGCAGTGGCTCTCAATCTGTGGTCTACAAATCATTGTGACTTGATTGGATAATTAAAATAAAAAAAGATCTGAATAGTCTTGCAAATTTATGCACTGGTAAAAGTGAGGCCATTTCAAATGAAAAGAGTGTGAGATCCACTGCTACAGAACACTACACTATTCACACATAATGAAGACTTATGGGTGAAACTTTACAATAAGCTTTCATTTGTTAAAAATGAACTAAAAATGAACAATACTTCTACAGTAATCATCTTTCAACATTTAATAATACATTTTTTTAATTAAAAGTTGTATCTGTTAACATTACTTGATGCACTGTGACCTACATGAACAAACAATTAACGTTACTGATTTGTATTTTTATTAAAGGATCAGTTCACTCCAGAATTAAAATTTCCTGATAATTCACTCACCCCCATGTCATCCAAGATGTTTATGTCTTTCTTTCTTCAGTTGAAAATAAATTAAGGTTTTTGAGGAAAACATTCCAGGATTTTTTCTCTATATAGTGGACACGCAATCACGTTGGAAAGGTCACGCGGAAGTACCGATCCACTGTCTACAAAGCGAACGTGCAAAGACTAAGTCAAACGCCCTTTACAAAAAAAGGTAAAACAACGATGTTGGACAATTTTGAAGTTGGAGGAGAAAATGAGATGGAGTTTTTCGCCCTACCGCCACCTACATCACGCGTGATCTTTCCAACGTGATTACGTAATGTGTGGCGCATCGCAGAGCAAGACGAGCATTTGTGATTAAAAAGTATATAATGTTTTTTTTGTTTTTTTTTTTAGAAAATGACCGATCATTTCTCTAGATAAGACCCTTATTCCTTGGCTTGAGGAATAAGGGTCTTATCTAGAGAAATGATCGGTCATTTCATCGGTCAAGAGTTTTTGAAGCTTTGAAGCTTTGAAGCTGCACTGAAACATTTGGACCTTCAACCCATTGGTCCCCAGTGAAGTCCACTATATGGAGAAAAATCCTGGAATGTTTTCCTCAAAAACCTTCATTTCTTTTTGACTAAAGAAAGAAAGACATAAACATCTTGGATGACATGGGGGTGAGTAAATTATCAGCAAATTTGAATTCTAAAGTGAACTAATCCTTTAACTAACATTAACAAAGATGAATAAATGCTGTAAAAAAAAAATTGCACTGCTCATTATTAGTAAACGTGAGGTAATGTTAACAAATGAGACCTTATTGTAAAGTGTCAGCAATGCATGTATTTGCACTGCTTAATAAAGTCCATCTGTTAAAAAATGTCCTGGGTGAGTTTCTGGCCGTCATCCAGAGCATGCAACTGTCCATGTGAATCACTCTGGGGACTCGCTGCATGCGAGACTGCAACTGGATATTGTTGTGATGATAAACATCTCTGAAATGTGCGGTCAATTTAACATGATTAAAACTGACAGAAATCTTTATACTGAAGATAAGGCTCACAAAATCACACAAACTAGCCAAATTAAAGTACGGCAAAATAATTAAGAGACATAATTGCATCTGCATGTATTAATACATGTGTTTATGAGTATGGGCGTGGGTGTGTGTGTGTGTGTGTTGCTATTGGAATCTGGGATCAGAAATAGAATTCTCCCCCACCCTGGAATTCCATCCACCAGACGAGTGAACTCCAAATAAACAAGAGCTGGTAGGTCATCTTACACACGCTTCATAACACACACACACACACACACTCTGTGCAAAATACATTGATAACAGAGTCACAAAAAGGGGCAATATTTGCCCCCTGGAGGTGATTTTCTGTTCTAACACAATGCACATTGTGTCAAATACATTAAATAATTTAATTAAAATGATCACTACAGAGTCTACACCCATAATTAGAACCTAGAATAAAATATTGTCAAATATTTCCATTATTAGATAACAGTAACATAATAAAATGCCCCCAAATTGAGGGATTTCCCTAAAGCCATGTCTAATTTCTGACCGTGATGGTCAAATGCAAACTCTATAAACTGTTGCTGTCATTTATACTCATGCAGAGCACTTTAAACTTCAATCTGGAGTAAAATTTTTACTGTACATACATGAACAGGGAGATCACAATCATATCTCTAATATGAAAGAATTGCATGGGAAAAAACACTTGTATACATAAGTACACATATATAAGAAAAGCATCCTATCAAAATTAAATCACATCTTCAAATAAACTCATAAAACCCAAAAATCTAGCATTTTTGTTATTGCACATAAAAATCAATTGTTTTTCAAAAGTACGAAAACATAATGGAAGCATTTCAACAGGCTATTTCAGCACTGATCTATTGATCAAGCTCTGTGTGTGAGCTAAATATACACTTAAACACTATCAAAAGCTATTTTTTGCACTAATTCACATGCAACACTATACAATAAATCAGTGTTTAACACTCTTTTTACACTATATGGGTAGTTGATGTGACATGCACCTAAAAAGATTTTGTATGATTATTATGCATGCAGATTTTATGAGCTCATATTAACTGAGAGAATGAACGAAGTGTACTTAAAAAAAAAAAAAAGAGGTGCACAAAGATTTGATCAGTTGCAGCACCTAAAATAAAAGCTTTCATGTCAATTTTAGCTTAAAATCTTAATGTTGAAAAAACAAAAAACATGCACGTGTTATTTGTGAACTACCCATAAACTTAAGTCAAACTGAATAGAAAAAAAAAGAGCAAATCTGACCTCTCACTCCAAGGCTTTTTACTTCCAGTTGTTGGCTTGTTCTGCCCTCCTTCAGTATCCTTCACTTCTCTCCCATGTCTGTCTGTCGTTCACTCCAGTGTCTGTGCAGTCAGTCAGCTGTCGCCGAGGTGCATATGTACATGCAAGTGTATGTTCTCCTCCTCTCTCTCTCACACACACACAGACTGACACACACATTCTCTCTCATCTCAGTGTAAATGAGTTGTTAGGTGTGAAATTTAAGTGTGTTGTAGAATGTGAGAGTTATTCCAGCTCTCTGCCAACCACAGCTCAGAGCGAAAAACCGCCAACATGTGAAGCAATTAGTATGTATCAGTGTGTTTACAGAGGACGTTCATGAGTTCAAAAGCAAATAACACAGTACATTTCATATAATGCAATTTCTATATCAAAGCATTTAAAGTTATAAAGTGCTTAACTTAGCATAGTAACACTGGTCGAGTGAATGTTGATGATTGTTTATTATCAGAGTTCATCACCTCGGCAACAGGAACGGTAGAACCCACAGTGGTCATGTGATCTCTACTGCATCATACACAGTCAATCGTGACCTGTGGGAAGTTAAATAAAACTACCAAGTCGTTGGGCAAACATTTAACCCAACCGCTGGGTTAAAACAACCCAAGTTGGGTTGAAAATGGACAAACCCAACGATTGAGTTGTTTTAACCCAGTGGCTGGGTTAAACGTGCTGGGCAGTTTTATTTAACCCAATTATTGTTTAAAAATGACTATATGGCTGGCTTAAAATGAACCCAAAATATGTTGGAAATTAAAAATCAGACACAAAATTACTAGAGGCAACAATAATAACAATAATCATCATTTATTAATAGGCAATTTAATAAATGTTCATTTCCAACATATTTGGATTCATTTTAAGCAAGCAATACAGTCATTTTTAAACAATAGTTGATTTAAATAAAACTACCCAGCAGGATGGGCAAACATTTAACCCAACTGCTGGGTTAAAACAACCCAATCACTGGGTTTGTCCATTTTCAACCGAACTTGGGTTCTTTTTAACCCAGCATTTTTTATATTAGTTTAATATAAAAAATGACATTTTTATTTACTCACCCTTATGGTTGTGTCTTCCATGGAATAATGTTCAAGCATACCGTTAATAAAGAACACAGCGAAAATAGGCTGTTAAAGGGATAGTTCATCCAAAAATTAAAATTTTGTCACCACTTACTCAACCTCAAGTTGTTTCAAACCTGTATGAGTTTCTTTCTTCTGTTGAACGCAAAAGAAGATATTTTAAAGAATGTTGGTAATCAAAAAGTTGACGGTAGCCATTGGCTTCCATAGTAGGAAAAAAAAAATACTATGGAAGTCAATGGCTACCATCAACTGTCTGGTTACCAACATTCTTTAAAATATCTTCTTTTGCGTTCAACAGAAGAAAGAAACTCATACAGGTTTGGAACAACTTGAGGTTGAGTAAGGGTGAGTAGGGTGAGTATCATTTTAAGCTGCAAAAAAAAAAAAAAATGGCTAAAAAGTGGAATCACTTATGTTTTGTGCACAATTATTTGTCAAGAAGAGATGAGAATAAATTCAACGAGAATAATTTATTCAAACCTCTTAAGCAGAGCTTATGTATCATCATATTCATCAATTATTGTACAGAACAATAGAAATATCTGATATTTATATATATATATATATATATATATATATATATATATATATATATATATATATATATACTTTAATTCTGCATACATTTCCATACACACACACACACATACATATATATATATATATATATATATATATTTCCTTTGTTCCTATTTCCTTAAATATATTTTCAAATGAAATGGAGTTATGCTTTACTCCTATAAAACAACCACAACCGCTATCACAAAACACAAACATACACACACAGTCCGTGTTAGTGTGCATGTGTGTGTGTTTGTGTAGGTTAAGAAGAGCGCACTTAAGCAATATAAACAATGGGTTCTTTCATTGTGTTCTGATCTTTGGAAGACTGATTCTGCTTATGGTATTAAAACGCTAACATACTTAATCCTTATATGGTTATTATTGGCATTATGATGACTTTTTTTAGAGCTTTTACTGCTTAAAGTCAACACGAAACAGTTTGCAACCCATTTTTCTTTCATAATCCAACATATTTTCCAATTTACAAAAGGACTCAATGATAATAATGTAAGGCAAAGCTTGATTTTATCTATCGCAAACTGATTGGATGGTGAAAAGTGACTCTACATAACTGATGGTTAAAAATAAGAGAGCTTGATGATCAGCCAAAAAGGAAAATTACATTTGATACAGTAGGCATTTTTTGTTTTCTTTGGAATAATGTGCACTGGAAATGTGTATTAAAAAAGTAAATGGGGTCCATTCTGATTTCATGTTGACCTTAATCATCATATTATCAGATGAATCAAAGCCTGTACGTCATGATGCTAAAATATATGCACAGTAGCCTCTTTTTTATCAATATAATAATATCATATTACTAAAATTCATTACACCTTTTGATATCGTCATCCCAAAAAACAATGAAAGAAGTACATTCTCTGTGTGTCTCTGATTGGCTGAAGAAGTTTGCCCATCTGGCTTCAGCTGGGATGACAAACATTTGCTCAGAACGACGGAGATGATGACCTTAGCTTTCACTCTGCGAGAGTGTTCGAGAATTTCATAGCACTTCTCCTTTGCAATCATCCCCATCTCTGTCCTTCAGTGGAAGTCTTTCCCTTTCATCCCAAGTGCTTTTTGTCTAACCACATTCTTTCTTTCTATCCTCTAACTAGTTCTCTCTAATTCTCCTCTAGCTCTGAGTCGCCTCATCTCTCATGCGTTCGTTCTGCCCTTCAGAAGAAACAGTGGAGACAGAGAAAGCAGAGGAGAGCCTAGAAAACATGGAAGGGGGAAAGGAAAAGAAAGGAGGCAGAGCATGAGGTAAGAAACGAAAGTGCTTGATCATCTACAGACTAAGATGAAGAATTTGGCATTCAAAAAGCAATTAAAGTTACATAAGTGTGCCGTATGTAATTATAGGGCATGTGTCAGTTGTGCAATTTGAAATAAATGCCATCTTTAACAAAAGGAATGAGATAATTCTATTAATTGGATGTTTTTTTTTTTTTTTTTGTGGACTTAAATGGAATATGAAAAATCATAACTCAATGCATTTATAATATACACTCCCAGTCAAAAGTTTAGAGACACTTGACTGAATTTATGTTTATTCTGTCTATGTTTAAATAAAAAAATAACTACACGTTTAGTTTTAGTGCATGAAAACAAACACATGAAAACTCCTTCAATAGTGTTTAAAAAGCATCCCAGGATTCACCTTATTAAATTGTCTGGGATTTAACATTATTTACTCACTATATTATAGAAATATTTCCATTTGTATTATTTCATAGTTTTCATATTTTACTATAACTCTAAAATTAGGAAAATGTACATAATGAAGAATGAGTAGATGTGCAAACCTTTGACTGGTAGTGCAAAATAAAACATGTATACATGAAGGTCACAGTCTTAAGAAATGGGTTTTGTGATCAAATTAAGTCTTCCTTACTCAACTAAACTTCTTTTACTAAACTTCATCTTAAGCATACAAAAACATTGAGGGCAGACTATTTATTTATTGTCGAGTAAAGCTGCAGGCAGAATTATCCATGCAGAGCTAAGTTTTATGAAATGGTGGACCATTTTTAGAAAAACAAATGTAAAAGGCTTTTTTTCCAGTTTCGAAAAAACTAATAATTTTTCCCCTCACTACTTCTGTCTAATGTTCTTTTGCTTGTTTATCAGGTCCTCATCTAAAACTACCCTTCATTTCCCCTCCTTTTCTCATCTTCCTATCTCACCTGTCTGTAAGTCTCTTAAGCGCACGCTCAATGTTCATGCGATGTCCGACCCGACTCACACCCAGATCCAGGAAGTCCTCTTTTGTCAGAGATGGCAGGTGGGATCCATCAATCTCGTTGTCGAGAAAACGTTCCCGGTGCTCTGCCAGATTCAGGTAAGTCAGCCAATCAGCAACATCATATTTGCTCCAGTAGGGGAGGGGCTTAGACACAAATGGCTGATTGGGTGGAGGTGGTGTTAAGGGTGGGTAGCCCATACAAGATGGGGAGGAGCCTCCAGACAGGAAGTTGGTAGGGGAGAGAGAGCTAGAGACCAGCGCAGGGTTAGGAGGAGCAACAGAAGATGGGAGCGGGAAGAGAGGAGAAGTTTGGGGGAAAAACTGGTCTGAATATTGATGGGCGACTCCCAATGGGGGTGTTAAAGGGGGCTGCATTTCATACAGAGAGCTGTAAAGTGGCGCAGATGGAAAGAGAGGGAGCGAGGACGGACGTGGAGGTCCAGGTTGAGGGTGATCCGAGCAGGAGATGAGGGGACTGGGCGCTCGGCGACGTTGAGCGTACGAATGAGATTCGGAACGCCGCAGCTCTGGCCCGGAGAACTGAAACTCGGAAACTTTCCCACGATACTTAGAGCGATGTTTCGGAGACAAGGGATAGGGGGAATAGGATGGAGAGAGCGGTGGATGAGAGACAGAGGAAGGTGAAAGAGGCGCATGAGAGAGAGATATTGGAGAAATGGGAGGATGAGGTAATGATGGAGGAGAGAGGGGTGCATGAGCCAGGGAAAGAGGAGAGAGGGGGGCGTGGGGCAGCGACGGAGGGGACAAAATACCGTGAGGAAAAGAAATAGGAGAATTAGATGGTGTCCAGTCTTTGAGAGGGGCTGGAGCTGGGGTTGGGGTTAGAGGTAATGGGGTAGGGGTTAAGGCTGGGGTTATAGCTGTTACAGGAAGAGGAGACGAAGGTACAGGGTTAGGGTTCAGAGCCACAGCGGGGCAGTTAGATGTTAAAGAGTTAGGGGGCAGGTTTGGAGAGAAGGAGCGTTGGAGAGACTGCACAGAAGCTGGGAGGAGAGGGGCACAGCCAGAAGGATCACCTGGAAACCTGAGAAAGAGAAAATAAAAGTGAGTAGACAGGAGTAATGCCAGTTTAGTTCAGACAAAGTTAGCAATAAAATGCATGCCACTGAAAAAAAAAATGCACCACAACAATGGTAAGGTGTTGTGGGTGGTTGCCAAAGATTGCTATATGTACTGAGAGGTTTTGACTTGTTGGGTTACTATGATTTATCATTCATGTCTATAGCACAAACAGGGTAAGTTCTAGGATTTGTTCAAATTTTTATTTGTCTATAATTCGGATTTCATTATCAATGCAGAAATTCAGGTAATTTCAAATGCTTCACAAACTTTTCTTGCAACTGTACTGTATTATTAGTAAGAATGTGTGTCTTTGCGTGATTGTTTTCACAGGATGTCTCACCTATGATTTGGTGGTTGTTCCTGACCCTGCCAGCCACCAAGCTGTTGTAGTTTACTGCTGAGTTCATTTATGATGCTGGCCTTAACGTTGGAGAGAGGAGAGTTCAGACGACGATCCATAAATGCTGGAATCTTCACTGCAGCATCACCTCCTCTTCCCAGTTCTTGCTCTTCCTCTTCCCTTGACCTGTACATGTTGGGAGCAGTGCTAGCCTGCCGCTGTAACGGTGGTCCGGTTCGCCCATTCTGTGTGTGTACATGGTATTTTGACATATTCTGAGTGTGTGTTTTTGCTAGTGGCTGGTTTGGAGGTTTGGATTTATGTATGTGCGGTTTGTGTGGTTTTTGAGCAAATTTATCGGTTTGAGAAAGAGACGAATCCAGGGACACTCTTCGGTCTCCTTTGAAACCATCCCCTACTATCCCGCTCTCCATGCTTTCTCTCCGTCTTCCTTCGCTCTCCTTCTCTCGGCCTCCTTCTCGCTCCCTTCTTTCTGTGAAGTTTTCCAAGTGGTGATCACTGCTGCTGTGACTATCCAGTTCCTCAATCCCAGAATCAACCACAGCCTCCGACCAATCACGCCCCTTAAGTGCCTGAGGAAGTCGATCACCTGCGATAACTGATGTACTTTCCAAAGGCATTGTTGTGGTGACAGTCATTACAGTTGCAGTTGCAGCCATGGTGGAATACGACAGAGAAACATTAGTGTGGCCTTGGTGCGGGTAGAAAAGTGGAAGAGGTCGATGCAATGACAGAGGGTCAGACGAGGAGCCTGGGGCGGAAGGGGAACTCGAAGGAGGAAAAATCTGAGGAGAAGGAAGAGATGGGGAGAGAGCTGACTGAGTCAGATTGGCCACCTCACTGTCATAGGATGTAAGACTAGAAGTGGCAGAGTCTCCTGCTTGTGGCGAGGGTAAAGGTTGGGGTTGGCCGGTGTTTGGGTGCTGGGAATAGCCAGAGGGTTGAGACTGGGGAGGGTTTGCGGGAGGTATTTTAGGACACAGTTGTGGAGGGGGGATTAGAGGAGATGGTGGGAAAAGATATGGATGTACCACAGCAGAAGGATGGACGGGTGTCTGCTGTGAGTCAGCATTCATGTTGTCTGGTAGGGACATGGCATCTTGCGGGGGATTGGAAAGCGTTTGCAGGGACTGTTGGTCTTTGAGTGGCTGAGATCCTGACAGCTCCTTCTGTTGTTGTTGCTGTTGATTATATTCTGTTGTTCCATGGGTGTCTATTTCTATTCCGTTTGCAAACTGTATAGGGGGAGGTAGGGGCTCTGCAAACACAAACTCATCATCCACATCCACAGATGGAGCAGGAGGTGGAAGCATCATCACATCACCACCCTCTCCAACCCCTAGGTTTCCCCCTCTCTTCACATCCTTCTCTCCCTCCTTTTCCATCCCACTCTCTCCCATCTTCTGTCCTCCCCTGTCATCCTGGGAATTACTGGTGGGACTTTTGCCAGCTGTGCCGAGTTCAATCTCCTTATCTATGTAGGATAGCCTGCGGGGAGGAGGCTTCGGCGGTATCCTCTTGTGCCCTTCTCTCTCTCTTTCCCGCAGGTAAGTGTGATACTGATTGGCTCTGTTGTCTCTGTCCTGAAGGTGAGACTGGTACTGACTGGCTTGATTATCTGTAAACCGCACCTTTGGTGCCCCTCTTTCCTCTCTATCCATAAGGTTCTGTTCATTCCATTCCAAGCTCCCCGTCCCACCACCCGTCAATCGCAGCATCCGAGGAGACTGGGGGCGACTCTGTGGGACTTGCCCACCTGTTGTTGGAGAGGCACCACTAAGGTAGAGTGAGGTGTGTGATTGGTAGATGTAGAACGGAGGAACAGGCTTTTGGTTTGGAGGGGAGACCGCAGGAGGAAAAGCTCCAGTGCTGGACAGCTGGCGTCCAAAGTGCCGTTCCTCTCTACGTGTACGGTGGTCGTCTTTCAGCGCTCGCTCACGTGCTGCCAGCGCGAGCCCAAGAGGGCTTGTTGGGTCTAGAACTTTCCCCGTCAATGGGTGGATGAAGGTAGTGGCTTGATGAGGTGTAGCTGATGCGTACTGTGGCAACCCAAACGCAGGCGGCATGCTTAAGGCATCACCAGAGATCAATCCCTCATCGATAGATTTGGAAGGGCGCAGACGAGTGGAGGTGCTGCCCTCCAGTGGAGTTTGAGCAGACTCATGCTCATCTAACATGTCCTCCTCAGAGGAGTAGTAGAATGAGGCGCTTCTCCGGCGGGAATCACGGAAGCGTTCACGTTCCCTCTGTGCTGTGCTCTTGCCCAGTGTTTCCATTTTTGACGGGATATTAGGTGGCGGAGGTGGAGTGGGCGTAGGAGCCATGACTGGGTTTTGAGGCTTTCCCTCTTCCTGCTCTTCATTAATCTCAGGAGACGGTTCTGTATCCTCACTGCTCGCACGGCTACTGTGCCCAGAGCTGCTGGTAGATGGCGCTTTAACAATAATCGTTGGGATTGAAATGGAACTTTTCTCCAATTTTTCTCTGCCTGATGTCTCCTCCACCTTGCGCTGCTTCACCAAGAGCCCCTTCCCCCCTTGCCGACCTGCAATCTTGGCCACCGCTGGCGCTTGGTTCCGCTGTGTGGTGGACTGTTTGCCGCCCACATCAGAGGGAGGTGTGGCGTTGCTATAGCCTCGCCTCAGTCCACCCATTCTTGCTCCTCCCATCTTGCTGGTATCAGTTTCAGCCTGTAAAACACAATATTTCTAAGATTTAATACTCTTTATTGTGGAAATATATGTCCGGGAAAAGACAAGAAAGAACAAAGCATATGACCAATGCCACTTCTTGGGACCTTTGACCTATGATATCAAGCTCTTACCCTGCGATTGGGCGGGACCCTGTGCTGTGTCTGGCTGTGAGGCAAGTGGTGTGATGGAGGCAGAGGAGGGACAGCAAAAAAATGTGTTGGTGCTGCTCTCCTGTCTGTGTGGCCACCGGCAGACAGGGGCGGCTCAGGCGCTGAGGTGTCGGGTGGAGGGGGAATGTCCTCTGGTCCAGGCACAGAAAGACTACGGGACAACTTCATAGTAGGAGGATGGAGATGTACCCTCTCCTCCTCTGTAACACCTTTGGACAGAAGATATGCAGAACACAGTTAAATAAAGTGCACTAAGAATTACAGTGCAATTGGACAATTGGACCTGCTGCATTTAAACTTACCCATGGATTTCTGACGCATCATCATAGCACGCTGAGTTGAATGGCCTGATGAAAACTGGGCTTGGTTATAACCATACCCAGACCCTGATGACATCATGCCAACACCTGATTGTTCAAAAGTTTGCTGCAAAGGGAAGAGACTGATGGGATTGAATATTTAGCACATTTCCTTGCTGTCTCAGTGAAATACGGATTACAGCACTATATCCACACAGTGGCCCTCATTTATCAAATGATCGTACGCCAGAAAACTGTGCGTACGCTCGTTTCCACGCAAAATTTGGCATTTATCAATATGAGCGTGAGCGGTGGCTACAATCAAATCTCACGTCAGGTCTACGCACGTGTACGCATGTTTTTGAGTCAGCGGGAACTTGCGTGCAGCATCTGGTGGAGAATTGTTATGAGAACATTTAGATTATTTTCCTGACCGACAATCACTCACTAACCGATCATTAACCATTAAACGACACGATTAAAATGTCAAATTAAAATTAGAATAGATGCGGGATTTCGCAGGGATTTTGCTTTGAATGCGCAAATGGCAACATCAACAGAACATTAGGATTCACACATCATGCACCTGCAACGCAGAGAAAAACAGAATAATATAGCCTACAAGGAATAAAAAAAATAGGACTACATGAAATATATTTCACTGAAATAATTAACAGATTAACAAAACAAAAGAGAAAAACTGTGCATCAAGTAGGGCTAGTACAGCCTACGCTCGCGTTGTATTCGTTTTCTTTATTTTATTAAAATATTTATCTTTATTTTATTAAATCCAATTGATCGCGCGGGCGCCTCACTCACACACGCAGACGCAACATATCAGTTCTAGCGTTGCTAACTTTACATTTTAGCCATTTATCAGCAAACTAAATGCAAAGCAAGTTAACACTGCTCAGTTTAAATGGTCCGCTATCCATCTGTACCAGTCGGCGTGCGCAACGCCCAACCAAACACATTTTTGCGCATGTGAAGGATGTTTTACGTGGATATTGAAACAAGAGTGAAATAGAACGCAACAGTAGTTCAGCAAGCAATAAATGTTACATTGCGGATATGGAAACGGCATTCTTCCCGAATGAGAGAGGCAGGCCATGTGAGCCCAATTTAGTTTTGCTTTAAATAAATGCATTTCTGCTTTATAATGAATGCCACTATAGCCTAATTTGTGTTTCAATTTATAATATATAGCTATTTATTTTTCGTTCTTGTTCTGAATAAAATAAATGTAAAGGATTTTCTGTGGAGTGAGGTACTAAAATAACCAAGTTTATATATATTAATAATGTTTGTAAGTATTTAGTTTTATTTAGGCCTACCGGTATTTTTATTTAAATTAATTTTATTGTTTGCAATTACGAGGTTGTGGGGTGTTTTTAGAGAAAGATAAATTTCTTTTTCATGCGATTACTTCCTCTTCATGGCCGGGTTACGTTTCTCTGTGTCGTAAACTATAGGGCGAGGCTTCTAAAATTTGGGGCGTGACATTTAAATGACGACAGTTTTCAGCCGCCACATTTATCAACACCCGTTCATTCGTGCGACGGAATTGGCCGCATACGAAAGTTTAATGAATCACACGTGAGCGTTGTCGTAAGCTGATTTTTTCGTTCGGATGTACGCTGGTTTCTACGTTCATTTGATAAATGAGGGCCATTAACTGCTTGTAAATGTGTTTTTTTTCAGCACCTGCAGCACAGTTATTGCACTCTTACACTTATTACCAGGTGAAAAGCCTTACTAACACAGCTGTGCAACACCTAAGATCGGGCTAGCAAACGTAAATGGTCGTTTGTAGCAATATACTACAAAGAACCCCTTTCTTCAACCAAAACTACCAAGTTTCAAAGCTGTGTTTATAACTCTTTTGAAGCTTTTCTTGTAGCTGCTTTTTCCAACGAGTAGCGGCGGTTTTTGATGTCATATGCTACTGTGCACACAACTCTACAGCAGAGTGAACTGATGTAATAATCAAACATGCATTCTCAAACTTCTCTCATGTGTAATGTTAGAAAAACCTATTTATTCTAGTGATTTGTTCTGTTCAGATGGCTCACAGATTTGTGTCTCAGCACAGCATTTTAGCTCTTCTTTTTTATGCCGAAATTTGCTGCTGTTCATTACAATGTTTTTAAAGTTGTTTGTTAAAGTTTATGCTGGTGATAAACGACAAAATATATCATCAGTAGCTTCACCTTTAAGTAGCTTGACTGTAGTTTAAATTATGAGCTTGTAACTTGACAAACTAGCTTCAAAAGTAGCTTCCTCAACACTGTCGAATCACTGTTAATCAGTACAGAGATAATGAAACAGAGATGTTACCTCATTAGCGTTAAAGCCCTTGTTTCGTTCCTTCTTGCCCCCATGACCTCTGTGACCCTGAGAGTCTGATGTGCTAATTGTCTGTTGAGCAGCAGCTAAAATCTCGTCCAGCTTATCTGAAGAACAAAAGGATGCTATAAATCATGAAAACATTTTCATTGTCTTTTGGTCTTTTTATTTAAACAGACTGGAGGTGAAGCCATGAACATATACATTAAAATGTGACATATAAAAAGAAATGTATAACAGGAGATGTCAAAGATGTCATAATGAAAAGGAAGGTTTCTTACTAAGGGCCATTTGATAGACGCTCTTCTTCTTTTCTGGAGCTTGAGAGCTCTCTGTGTGGTCTGAGCATAGAGAAAAATCACATACAAAAAATTTGCAACTGTACACACAAATACACAGACATGTTCCTAATAAACAGCTTACAATGCACATTCATACATACCAGAGAAACTTTTCATGAATTGCTCTTAAATGCCTCACATATGATAATCGTACTAACTAGAGGCAGTACATATTTCATCACTGCCATGCATTTGATAACTGACATCCACATACCCATAAATGCGAAAACAAAAGAAACATCAAATCACCTGGTTTCTTCCATGGTGAGGCAGCTGTAACAGAAAGTGAATAATGTTACATATGCAATAACTTTTCACAAGTGCACATTTTACTGGACACTATGGTGACAATGTAATATTTTCATATTTAGTTATTTTTGTATCATTATTTTAAATGATTCCCTTGTAAGAGTATTAACACTCATTAACCAGCAAGTATTTTCCTCAAGTTTGCAATCTATTTTGAGTTGTCATGAGAAGACAACTGACAGCCAACAAACATTATAACATGTTTTCATTGTCGTTGACAAGAAACACATTTTATAACTAATAAATGTAAATCACATACTGCTGTTAATTTTTGAATATCTAAGATATATTTCATCCTTAAATCAGAAGAAATAATAAATTATATTTTGCTTAATAAAACTGAAGCCTGTTTTAAGTTTTTGTTTTGTTTTTTCATTGTGAATATAAATATATATTTATATATATACACATACAAAAGTCATTGGATAGTTTTTAGTTCACTCATTCTAAAATAATATAATGGTTAAAAATAACAAGAGATAGACAGACCTTTCTCCACTGTGTGCAAAGAAGAGACAAAAACAAGCACATTATCAGTCAAAAAAGATGACTGAATGTGTGATATATAAGTTTTAGGATAAAACTGCTTAATATACTAACGTATTTCATGCATGTATATGTATGTAAGGTGAGTATATGAGTTTGTAAGATTGTACCCATCTCCTCCAGTTCTGAAGTCATGGATTTGGAGCGCAGAGCAATAGCCGGAGGGGTCAGCCGCTTACTTTGCTGAGGAACTAAAGGTAAGGAGAGAGCGCTGTTAAATCAAATCAAAAACTGGCTGCAATGCCATTCATTCATACTCCCACAGACAAATCCACAGTAAAAACAGACCCTGACCTTTCTTCTTAGGCATTTCCTCCATCTCAGGATTTCGCGCAACCATGACGACCTTCACCATCAGACTGTTCCCGCCCTGGCGAATCATGTTCACCACCTGCCTGTGACCCACCTTCACCACATTGATTCCATTCACCTGTGAGAAAACAGCGATAATGACTGTCACTGTGCTTTGAATCAATAGTAACTCAAGATATATTGCAAGATATACAACTGTTCATAAGTTTGGGGTCAGTACGTTTTTTTTTTTTTAAAGAAATTAATACTTTCATTCAGCAAGGATGCATTAAATTGATCAAAACTGACATTAAATACATTTATAATGTTACAAAAAAATTTATATTCCAAATAAATGTACTTTTTTAACTTTCTATTCATCAAAGAATCCTGAAAACAACAATATATCACGGTATCTACAAAAATATGAAGCAGCTCAACATTGATAATAATCAGAAATGTTTCTTGAGCAGCAAATCATCATATTAAAATGATTTCTGAAGGATCATGTGACACTGAAGACTGGAGTAATGATGCTGAAAATTCAGCTTTGATCACAGGAATAAATTATATTTTAAAATACAATACAACAGAAAACCGTTAATTTAAACTGCAATATTTTTTTTAGAATATTTCTGTTTTTGCTGTGTTTTTGATTAAATAAATGTAGCCTTGGTGAGCATAAGAGATTTCTTTTAAAAACATTAAAAAAAAATCTAACCGACCCCAAACTTTCTATTACATTATTCAGTTCAAGTGACTTTCAATGTACATATAGTTTTACAAAGATTGTTTTTAAATAAAATTATATTTGACAATTATATAAGAAAGGAAATTTGATTTGCAGTTTAGAGAGAGAGAAACACAAGTGGGTGTCTTAAGCATTATCATCGGACTTGTTTCAAAATGATTCAACATGATTCACACTTCAAATGAACCAGCCGGGAACCGTGAGGTGAAGGTGTTTGCTAACAGGCCGAAGCGTCTGGAGATGCATCAATAAAAATATATCTTTTGCAATACCAAACTGTCAAGATGGCGTATACAGAGAACACAAGATGCACGTCACCTTATCTTGCAGAATCAAATTTAAGTCAGTAACACAAGTATCACAGTGAGGCTTATCACCTCAGTGTAGGTGTTAAGATTTGTTCAATGTAGGGTTTAACACCTCACAGACAGGAGACTGTACAGCTAAACCAGTTTTGGCTTTGCGTTCAGTCTGGTTGCATCTAAGGACACAACCTCTTTGCTAACCTCGATCAGGAAGTCACCCATCCGCAGGCCGGACCGCCACGCGACGCCCCCCTCATCGACAGACTCGAGGTACTGCAGAGCAGGAAAGGCTGGAGTCGGGCTGAACTCCTCGACAGGAGTCTGGGCTAGAGATCATAGATCACAATCACAGATGTCATGCTGTGCTCTGTTATCAAACCAGAAAAGAGCTCGCTGATGTCCATCACTCACCTTTGGCCCCTCTGAGCACAAAACCGAAGCCCTCATTGTCTTTTTTCTGCAGAAGTACAGTTTTCTCCTTTATGATGTAGTCACTGTAGAGAGAAAAGACAGAGGTGTTTTGAAGCTCATTTTATCAAAATGATGGGTTGTTTCAACCCAAATTTGGACAAACCTAAACCATTGGGCTTAAATTTTTAAAGTAAAATTTTAACCCAACAGTTGGTTTTGTCCATATTTGACACAATTTTGGGTTGAAACAACCCAGCATTTTTTAGAGTGTATATTCAAAATTTGAGAATATCACTCAGTCTGGGTTATGATCGTTAACTAAAACTGAAACCAAAAGCATAAAAAACTAGTGCTGTCAACGTGTTAACGCATGCGATTAATTTTTTTGAGTTTATCGCATTAAAAATATTTAACGCAATTAACACAGCATCTGTTTTTTCCGTCATAATTTGGCTAGCGTTACATTATATGATCACACTCTTATTCATGCAAATGCGCGCCAATATCGAGTTCTCCTTCGCGACTGAATGAACAATAACACACACAATTATGCCAAAATGTCCGTTTTGTCCAGTATACTTACAAAAACATTGTATATGAGTTATATAAAGTCTTAAACTTTTTTTTAACGCGTCATGTGCAGCAGCGGCAGATCTTAAAGTGACAGCAGCCACTAATGTTGTGATGTTAATCAAAGAACAAAGATTACAGAGAAAATTACTCACTGCTCTTGACTAAAGTACTAGCTTTAATAAGGATTAATGTATATTTAATTTATAATTTATGCAGTGATAATTTTATTCAATTTCTGTAGTATATTTCCTAACTGCTAGACAGGGTTTATGTGAAGTTGTTATATTTTTAGAAGCCTAATTTCAATTACATTTTAATGTTGAATGGCTATAATTAATGTTTAAAATTGAAAAAAAAAAAAAAAAACTATTACATTGAGACATCAGTATTATTAGTATCAGTGATACTAGCCTTCAATATATAAAATATATTGTCTTTATGTTGTTTCTACATTAATTTGGAGATTAACTGTGAAATTATTACATTATAAAATTAAAAACAAAAAAACGTATATTAAAAAATGTAATGTTTTTAATCGCAATTAATCGTGATTAAACAGAGAAAAAAATGCGATTAATTAGTTATCAATTGACAGCACTAAAAAACATTTGTTACTTGAAATAAAAAAATGTTACTGAAATAAAATGAAATTTAAAAAATATTTTAATTCAGCAACATTACTAATTTTTGTACTAAAATGACAAAAACTTACTAAAAATTACTAAATTAATTACTAAAACTTAAATTTGAATAATTTTAAAAGTTAACGAAAATAGAATATATAACAATAAAAACAATAATAATAATAAAAAATATTATTAATACAAACTACACTAGTATATTAATGATACAAAAAAAAAAAAAAAAAAACACTTCTGAATTCACAGGAAAATGTAGCTGTTTTGGAACATAATATCCAATTTATTTTAACTGTTTTAAGCATGTAGATCATCTTGGATCAGCAGCAAACGAGCTACAGCATACAGCAGTGGTCAAGCTGTGGCTGTTAAACCAGTTAAAATCCAGCTTTCGTTAGCTATTGACCAGCTTGGACCGGTTAGAAACCAGCTACCATGTTCCAAAACACAGCTACTAGCCCAAGCTCAAAAATAGAAATGACAAAGATTCTGAAATGTCATATATGTTGGATTTACAGTAGCAACGATAACGTTAGTAACTATGGTATTTTGGCGGACACTTTGGTTACCATGGTGAACGTATGGGGGTTTGTAGAAGTGTGCAGTTAGTTCAGAGCAAAGACAATGACAGTTACAGACTAGCATTGTGTTTTGTCAGCTCAGCTCTATTATTTGGACATTGTATGTTCTGACTGCGATATCAATGCAAAATATCTTTGTTCCGATGCTTAAATGCATCTAGCTGAATTAACACTACAAAGGCAGGAACAACGTAAAGCCAGTGAAAGCATTAACACATGGATCAGCTGCAACAAATTTAGATTCTAAAAATGTTTCCCAAACATTCCATTTTGGATGTGAGAATGTTACAATGTACAGTTTGCCTAATGCAAGCAGAATGTCATTTAAGGTCAGGATGTTAGACTAGGAACGTTTTCTCCTAACATTGTTAGAACATTTATCAAACATCAACTTTACATAATGTTATCCATGTGAAACATTCTCCATTATTAGCTTTACGTCAGCCTGTGTTGATTAAAATGGTTCTCAATTTACTAAATCAACAAAAAAGGACTTTATTGTGCCTGTAAGCTCTTTCCATTAGCTAAAACTGTAGTGATATTACAGTCTCCTTTATCTTCTTCCACAAGCATATAGATAAGATCCCCATAATCCTGGAGATCCATTATGGATACAACACAGTTTGTGTCAAATTTAGCAATTTAAAATCCGCATGTTTATCCCACCTTTGTTCAATCAAGAAGCATCACGACATGCAAACTAATTAATATGCAGATTATCAGTGTTGGAAAACTAAAAGTTCAGTTTCTGTAACTGAGTAAAATGACAATTTAACACCTTTATCTTGAGCAGAACATATTGAAATAATAATTTTCAATTACAAAATGCTCTCTACTCATTTTTTAGAAGTTGACTTGTCTCAAATTTTATTCCGGCCCAACAGCAGCATTTTCCAACTTAAACATCATTCTGAATGGCATCATCCATCATGGATCCAGCACACAACCCACAGAATTGGCAAACACGAGGTTTAACACCATCTAATAACAAACATATCAGATGCACCTGAACGACAGCGATATGTTAACAAGAGTTTGGACAGAGCAACCATCCATTTAAATGCATGCATACGCATCACTATACTGTACTGAGGTAACACATGGTTACTTAACTAACAAATTACACACTTTAGACTTCTTATATATATTCTTATATAAAGATAATTATAAACACTAATGACGAACCCAAGCCAAAACCCTACTACAAACGGAAAACCGTACAATTTTAGATTTAAAAATCAGATTTTTCCAACCAACGACAATCCCAACATTTTAAAATCTACATATTTATGCCACACTTGTTAAATCCAGGAGCATCACAAGATGCAAATGAAATAACATCCAGATTATCAGCATTGGAAAACTAAAATAAGTTCAGTTTCTGTAACTGAAGCAGATTACAATTTAACATCTTTAACTTAAGCTGAACGTTTTTTATTATTATTGAAATTGTGATTTTCAAATACAAAATCCTCTCACGTGACAAGTTTACTCATATTCTAGAAGTTGATCCGTCTCGAATTTTAGTATCATTTTCCTACGTTAACACCGTTCTGAACAGCATCATCATCATCATATCGCATCTGTGTAGGAATGACAGCGGGAAAGATTGTGATGCATAGATGACGATACGCCAGTGAGACACACATTTGATCAACCCCGAAGGATTGCAACTTTCTATGATGCACACTTTCACACATATATACACCCATAGTGACTCATACCCTTTTCAGTGATTCAAAAACACACATACATGTCACATGAACTCATTTACAACACACAAACAGCAGGAAAACGTTTTCTGACATGTTCTTCCTCCATCGCATGTACAATGACAGCCACATTCACGACTCATATGCACACGTATAAACACATACACACAGCGAAAGAGGGATCTGATTACGATAAACGACCAGACACACACACACAGATGATATATACTGTATATGAAAACATTGATTCTGCTCAACAGTCTGTCTGCTACCTCTTCAGAGCATCCATCTGCCTCTCTCGCTTTCTCCTGCTCTACCTCTCTCTCCGCAGCGACAATAAAAGAATGGAGCAGCCGATACCTGTAAATGAACCAGACGCTGCGGTTCTGGGGACCGAGCGAGGGCCATGAGGATGAGAGGGAGAGAGGGAGAGACAGGTCTTTCTCTCCGTATCCCCCCATTGCCATGTCCCCCCCTCCTCTGAGTCCTCCTCCTCCTCTCCGGCCCCTCGTCTCTCAGTGCGCACACAGCCAGAGGAGGAGGAGAGAGAGAGAGAGAGAGAGAGAGAGAGAGAGAGACAGAGCAACCTACATGCTTAAGAACGAGAGAGGAGGAGGGAGAGAAAGGGAGGGTTTAACAGAGCTCACATTCAGTCACTGCGACATTCAGAGAGAGACAGAACGAGGAGGGGTTGTGTGAAAAAAGAGGAGGGAGAGAACGAAAGAAACCAGTGTGGGAGAGAAACATGCTTTAAAGGAATAGTTCACTCAAAAACTAAAATCCTGCACTCTTTTCTAACCTGTTTGATTCTCTTTCTGCCGTGGAACGTGAAAGGAGATGTTTAGCCGAGCGTTCACGCTGCTCTTTTTCATATAATGAAAGAATATAGTGTGATATCTGAGATCTCAAAGTATCTCACATGACAAATACTGTGGCCTCCTGAAGTCATAAGATAACTTTTGCATGAGAAACAGATGGAAACGTAATATTTACATTTATGCACTTAGCAGACGCTTTCACCCAAATTGACTTACTTTGCATTCATGGTACAGATTTTTATATTGACTATATAAAATATAAAGATACTTTCATGGTGCATGGCAAAAACAGACCAAAAAACATTATAAAAGTAGTGCAAATACTGTTGAATGTAGTGCATTTTTCACTAGCTGCGTTTACATGGACCATAATAGCACAGTCTAGGGATGTCAATTTACACAAATTCCCATGATCGATCGTCTTTAAATTAACAATCAATTAATCGATTAATACTGCAATATGCGTCTACTGCAGTGGCTTATAGTCAACAGCATGACCGGGTGTGCAAATGCTGCTCAAAATGCCATGTTGCTCACCAAATGAATGAGAAGGGTTTTTAATCTAAATAAAGGGCTAGTAGGATTGTAAAATGAGCTGATGTGATTGATCATTTATTAAACTACTTATTTAATAATCAATTATAACGACTAATACGTGTCACCAACGCCGCCTCAGATGCGTGCTTGTCAGAATGTGTATTCCTATTGTAGACGCGCTCTTTCTGGAACAACGCAACTAAACCCTATGAATTCACAACGATTTATTAAAATAGTGTTCTCATTGATGTTATGACAGTCCCAATCATAGTTATTATTAGTCGTGCGTTGCTATTTGAATGAATGAACACCGGTAAACTGGAGCACTTTGCTAGCGCGTTATTGAACTCAAAGAAACGCATCGCATATGAGATTAATCAGATATACACAAAATAAACATAATATTACAAATTATATCTGCACAAAATGATGCAAATGTACAAGTCCTATTTAGTGCTATTCAGAATGAATCATGTTGTGGATGCGCTCTTCCTGGAGCAATGCGATGAAACAACTAAACCCAAATAATTCACAATGTTTTATTACAATATTGTTCTTTTTATAATGTTATGTAATATGACAGTCCCAGTCATAGTCATTATTAGTTGTGCATTGCTGTTTGAGCTGCATGCACTGAAGCTGAAGATGATCACCGGCACGCTTTACTACAGCGTTTATTCTTAACCAAATGCATCCTATATAAGATAAATCAGATATAGTTAGGCCTACACAAAATAAACACAATATTACAACTTATATTTGCACTAAACAAAAGGCTGCGAATGCACACGCAAACTTAGTCATGATGAAGGTGTAAAATGGTCCCTAACGTAACTCCAGCACGCTCGCTTAATTTTTCTGCTTTACATGTTTCGCGGTTGAGCAACACGTGCTTAATGGACGATTGATAAGTTTTATCGATTAAATGTATTATTGACAATTAATTGATTGTCGATTAATCGTTAACATCCCTAGCACAGTCGGAATAAAAAAGTCACACATGACCACGTTAATCGGAATGAATTGGCTAAATCAGATTAAAATTTCTTTCGGATTGTAAGGGGTGGTTTAAATCATTTATAATCCGACTGATTATTTTTACTGAAAACCGAAACTGAAAAGTACTGCGCATGTGCAATGACGTAAAAATGACGTGTGGAACAAGCTGTTGTTGTTGAATGAAGTGTCATAAATGACATCGTCTGATCGTCTGAAGTGGAGCAGGACAACGTCCCACCAGTCCTGGTTTCGGACTCACATCCACAGACAAGTTGTTTTGCAGGAAGGGCCGTTTTTACTGCTTGATAAATATTAAGCAGCACGACAACAACAGTTCATGTCCTCGTCATCACCTAATTAGGAACCGAAATGTTTCTTGAGCAGCAAATCATCATATTAGAATGATTTCTGAAGGATCATGTGACACTGAAGACTGGAGTAATGATGCTGAAAATTCAGCTTTGATCACAGAAATAAATTACATTTTACAATATTTTTAAAGAGAAAACAGTTATTTTAAATTATAATAATATTTCACAATATTAATATCACTGTTTGATCAAATAAATGCAGCCTTGGTGAGTAAAAGAGATTTTTTTCAAAAATTTTTCTTAAAAATTCTTTGGGTTACTAAGAGCTGCATTAAGATTCTTCACAAATTGCCCTGTTTGGGCAAATAAAAAATAACAGCGTACCAGTTTGGAACAACATGAGAGTGAGTAAATAATGACAGATTTTTCATTTTTGGGTGAGCTATTCCTTTCATACAGTACTGGAGATAAATTGTGGGATTTTGATGAGTGGGTGAGAGAGATGCGAGCGGATACTGGTATTCATCACACACGGCCTGCATGGCAACAGATGATCAAGACAGCTTATATGTGCACGGACACGCACACACACACACCCAGGCATACATACACAATCAGTTGCATATAACAAACTATGCACACAATTTTACATATTCACTGGAAACCAGCCCTTTTCAGCTGATGCACCAAGAGAGAGAGAGAGAGAGACAGATCTGAGCAGAGAGACAGCAGCGGCTCACACCGCATGTGTTAATATTCCACATGAGAGCCACAGATCCAAACATTGTTGTGTAATTTTTTGAAAGTGGCTGTGACATTTGCATACCCGTCTAGTGGAGGCAGAGACTCGCTTTTTGCACCTGCCAGCAAACGTTTAAAACAGGAAGCAGCCGCTAATCTTTCCTATGGTGAATCCATTTGACAATAACCCATCAACAGATTTTAGTGGATCAACATCTACAGTTTAGTTTATACTTGCGCACACACACACACACACACGTTTGTTTCACTACAGTATATTAGTGAGGACACTGCATAGACTTCCACTGATTTCATATCAGGTTAATGATAGTTTCTATGGACTAACCCAACCACAGGAAGTGTCCTCATAAACCATGTTTATGTTGTAATACCCATGTCATTATGCACATTTGTGTCCTCATAAACCATGTATACATGAACACACACACACACACACACAAAGTGAAACCACATTAGGTTTAACATGATTTTAGTTCAGTTTTTAACTTGTATATTATATAAACAAGGATTGATCACTGTACCTACAGTATTAGAAATTATGAAACATTAACGAATATAAGTTTGGGGTCAGAAATTTTTATTTTGAAAAAAATAAATTAATACTGTTATTCAGTGAGGATGCATTAAAGTGATCAAACGTGTCAGAAAAAGTGGTTTACTATTATTGTAATATTAAATGTAAATAATATTTAATAATATTATATTTAATATTTTAAAATAATTATATTTAAAATAAATAATTTGTTATATATATATAAACCAAAAGTTATTCAAACACTAGATATAATTTTTGATATATTTTTACTAGTGGTTGCAGGACACTATAGTTCATTTATGTAAGTGAGGATAGCAAAATAAAGTAAACTGTGACATATTATACCCAAAAATTCTTCATACAGTGGACTACCAGTAAAACTGATAAAAATTTGGGACCAAAAATTATTCAGACACTTTGACCATGTTTTGCTTAAGTGTTATCTGACATAATTAACCATTTTTTTAAACTATAGTGAATAAACTGTATTAATGAATGAAATGTTCAAGGTGTCTGAATAAATTTTGGTTTGGTTTTGACTGTATAAAGGGTGTGTGTGTATATATATATATATATATATATATGTGTGTGTGTGTATATATATATATATATATATATATATATATATATATATGTGTGTGTGTGTGTATATATATATATATATATATATATGTGTGTGTGTGTATATATATATATATATATATATATATATATATAAAACTAACAAATTATTTAATTTAAATATAATTTTTAAAATATTAAATATAATATTATTAAATATTATTCACATTTAATATTACAATAATAGTAAACCAGATAAATGTCTATTTAATTCAAACAGAAAAATTCATATTCAATTGCTTTTAACATTGGATCAAGTGAATTCAGATTTTGTTCTGTTCCCACCTGGGCACTTCGAGGCCATCGTACGTTCCTACTGTGTAATGACGAAACAGTTTCCTCTTCGCCTTCTCACTGCGGCTCTCTGAAACACACACACACACACACACACTCCGACTGTTAGCACATGTAGGCGTGTATATCTCTGTGAGTGGAAGTGTGATGTATTCAAATTGATGTGATTTTGCATATTCGTGTGCTGTGCGCATGAAGATTATGTGAGTAGGCAAATCACCACAGGGAAAAGCTCTTGGGGACGTCCTCAAAAAAGAGTGTTTTAGGATTACGGTTACAAAGTCACTCCAGCGGGAGTTACTCTCTATATCAGTTTCTGAACTCCCTGAAACGCCTCCAATGTAGCCTTGAGTTTTCTTCCGGGAACGAACACGTCACAATATTCCTCATTTAAATAATTCCCGCCCAAGGCATATGCAAAATAAAGGGACAGGGCCTGGTTGAGGTTATGGTAAGGGGTATGACACGCTCAAAGCGCTTGACCAATCACAACATACTGGTCCAGTTGACCAATCAGAGCACATTGTGCTTTTCAGAAGGAGGGGCTTCATAGAGGCAGGAACTGAACAGAGCGTTACTGACAGACTGGGAAGAGAGGAGCTGCAACAATGGAGAATATGAGGAAAATAATGTGTTTTTGAACATTCAAGCATGAAAACCTGTTCTAGTAGAGCCCAAAAACAAAATCAAGATGTTGTAAAAGGACATAATACGGCCTGTGTACTTCAAGTACAGCAGAAGTCAAAATTTAGAAGAATATTATTGCTCAGATGTTTATTTTTCATAGGTCAGGAGAACTAGCGTTAACAGTTTTGTCAACTTCAACTTTGTCTCAGATGTTTCTCCTACTCCTTCTAATGTTTATCTTGAGAGAATTTGATCAGAAACGTTTGAGTTCATATTGAGATCTCTGACTTTTCATTCCAGACTATGTCACCTCTATAAACCTGTGCAATGTTTGAGACCCTGTTGAGACTCCAAATAAAAGTCTAATTTATTTCCACTTTATCTCTTTGTTGTCTAGACACAACTGAGATATTAAGGAGAGCTCAGGTGTGTGTTTGTATACACTACCTGTGTGCTGCTCCTGGTTTTGGGGCAGCACCTCTTCTACACATTCGGATGGAAACCAGCCTGTGCGGCCCTTCACTGTTCCTTCCCAGAATCCTCCTTCACCTACACTCAACACTGAGAGTGAGAAGAGTTCAACATCACTTTAGTAGACTTAAATATTCAAAGTTAACATTAATTGGCATTCGCAACTTGCAGTTGAGTGAAACTGAATATTCAACAAGTAGAAAATGTAAGACAGGAATTAATTTTATCATGCATTTTTTATTTTATTTTATTTTATATTGACTTGAAGAGAATGACATAATGAGAAAGATCTTCTGACCTTTGACCTTGTCTCCTTTGCTGAGGCTGATCTCACGCTCACCGTGAGCAGAGTGAGAGCGTGTCGCCACAAACACGCGGCCTGGAACGGCGCTGTAGAGCCTTTTCCTCTGACCTCCGCCCCCTCTACAACAGACACACAAAAACACACAGACAGATAACAGCTCTGATATTGGTAACTAAACTAAAACTATTAACTTGTTAACTGTCATCTCCCTTTTTTAACACGGATCTGAACTTAAATGGTTGTAGTTCATGAATGTTGAGTGTAAAAATGTTATTGAAATTCAATTTTACTGTAAAGCAAATAAACTAAAACATTGCTAGAAAATCAAAGCCATATGTCTTACCCAGTTGTGTTACAAATTAGAAGTTGATATGACAAAAATTGAAAGGTTTTAAAGTACTGTTTTCGATGTAACGCAACGTCCAATTTCAAGTTTTCACACGATGAATTTTGAGTGTTTAACCTTTTAAATCATACCTAATTTATGATGATTACTAAAATATGTGATAAAATATAAAAAGCATGACAAGTGTCCCGCTACCGGAACACTGACAGTTAACAGGCTAAAAATGTTTTTTAGTAATTGAAATAAAGCTGAAATAAAAAAAAAATGATGAAAAACATAACTGAAATAAATAAGTTTAAGTAGTAAAAATACTAAAACTGAAATAAATATAAATTACAGCTAGTGTATATAGAAATATAAAAAAACTAATAAAAATGACAAAACTTAAACTTAAAAACTTAAACGCAAATTAAAAATGTCGCCTTGCCAACACAGTTGAAAGAATTAAAATGACTAAAACTGAAATAAAATTAATCTGATATAATTGATAATATATAATTAATCTGATAAAATCGACAAAAACATAAAAGGGTAACAGTTCACAATAAGGTTCATTAGTTAACATGAACTAATAATGAACTGCACTTCTACAGCATTTATTAATCTTTGTTAATTTCAACATTTACTACTAAATTATTAAATTCTTGTTAACATTAGTTAATGCACTGTGAACTAACATGAACAAGCAATGAACAATTGTATTTTCATTAACTAACATTAACGAAGATTAGTAAATACAGTAACAAATGTATTGCTCATGGTTAGTTCATGTTAGTTAATACATTAACAAATGTTTAACTAATGAACCTTATTGTAAAGTGTTACCGAAAACTACTAAAACTAAAATTAAAATGAGACTGGAAATATAAAAATAAAAGTTAACAATACAATAGTAAACAATCCTAAAACAACACTGGACAGAATACAGAACACAATAGTGTGAACACACAGGCATAAAGTTGTATCATATCCAAAGTAATAAAAATTGTTGTAGGCGGGTGACTTTGTGTATTAAAGCCAATGAATAATGTGGGCTTGGCTTTATTTTATAGAGTAAGTTTCCAAGGATTTGGTGCAGGAATGTGATTGTAAGAACTCCTTAATATTTGGATCTCATCCATTATTGAACACCGTGGGACCAAACCCTCATTCAAAAAGATTATTATATTTTTAGGATGGAACCAAATATTCAAGACAGGCTGGTACAAATATAAAAGTATCCTAGTCTAGTCTGAATATATTCTAGGTGTTCTACTGTACAGACTCCATAGCCTGATGATTGATTCTTTTACACAGTAGATAGTGTTTGTTTCTAACCCACTGAGTAAGAATTAACTCAGTATGGCAGCAGAGCTTTGGCCAGAAGCCTAACAGTGCAAAATAGTGAGTCAGAGCTTCTGTAATGGTACCAACAGAAATCAATGCTGACAGTTAACATGTAAAAAAACACACACACAATGATAGAGGTAAGGGTTTAAACACGTATTAACACTTGAAATGTGATGTTTATGCACTACTGAACAGCAAATGTTGAGTGAAACCATCTCAAATGCTATAAACTAAGCTCTTAATCTATGGGTGAATATAAACGGACAGGTCACATTTCAGCCCAAAAGCAAAAGAAAGAAATAAGAAATGACAATTTGCTTAAAATATCATGGAAAAAAAATGAAAATGAAGCTATTTTTAAAAATTTTCATAACAATTAAGCCCATTTTCCCTTCTCATTACTGTAATGCATCCAGACGTTTTACTTTTTCATTATGATTTTTTTTTTTTCTGTAATTTCCATTATTCTCAATGGTGATTATTTTTAAATCATCATTATCATGTTTCGTTTTGTTAAAAAAAAAACATAAATCAGCATAAATTAAAGCCAATTAAAGGGCCTAAAGGTTGATTAAAAGCTAATAATTAAATGTAAAATAAAAAAGTGAACATGCAAATATGTTGTTAAATTATTGATTTTATTAAATTATTTAAATATTAAATTAAAATCTCAGTGGGTTTGGGAATCCCTACATTACAGTAAGAAAACTGGGAGCAAAAATGTGCTCATGAATATAATGTTGCAATGTAAAACAAATCTTAAAACTGGACTTAATTTGCTTAAAGTAAAATATATATTTTTTTGATTTTGGTTTGAAATATGACCCGGAAGAGTTCTTGACAGGCTGAGATTGTTTAGTCACCAAAGGGACGTTTACCAGCATGGAAATCAAACGACGGGGTAAATTGAAAGAAAACAAATGTAATTACAACCCAGAGGCATCCTGGGAAATTCATTTATTAATTTATGATGCCCTAAGGTGATTCTCATTTCCATCGTTTTGAACTTGGCTTAAAAAACAGCTCATCCTAGCAGGAGTCGCTCTTGTTATGTGTGCTTCAGGCCTGCTGAGAGGCTGATGATTGATTTTGCGGCACAGGCTGAAGCTGAAATGTTCTTCCCAGTCAGAAAGATTTGAGCTGTTTGTCATGATTTGCAGTGAGCTTTACACAGCGCTGGTAAGTAACTAACTAGCGGCGCTACTAGTGTTTACATTTTTTACTGTAGCTTTTCCAGGAATGAGCAACTACAATCAAACTTCACTAAAAAGTCTCTCTCTCATGTCAAGCATTACAAAATCTGATTAACTGAAAAGAAGCTGAATAAAAATAAATAAATAAATAAAAATATTAGATGAAAAACTAAATAAAAAAATTAACTGAAATACATTTAAGCTGAAGCACTAAAATTACTAACTGGAAATAAATAAAAACTAAAACTGAACTGAACTGAAATAAAAAAATAAATAAACCTAAATAGTAGTATTTTTATTTAAAAAAAAAAAAAAAACTAATAAAATGACAAAAGCATATAACAAAATTACAAAAAAATTAAATGAAAATGAAAAGAGAAAATATAAAAATTAAAGTTAAATCAAAATATTAATAAAAACTATAATAGTGAAATATTACTTGGAAAATATTAAATTAGAAAAATATTATTTTTCTACTCACTAGTCACTATAGTATTGCACTGTTAGCAGTTTTATTTTATTTATTTAAATCTCTTTTTTTATTATTATTTTTTTGTCATTTGTATTTATTTATTTTAAATATTATTTTAATTAAAATAATTGTTTTTTAATTGTTAATCTGTTTTCATATATTTTTTATTTTAAATATATTTTTTATTTATGTATTTATTTTTTTCTATTTTTATTTACTTATTTTATATTATTTATTATTACCCACTGATCCGTTTAAATTATTTATTGAGACTCAATTCTATATATATATATATATATATATATATATAGCTGTATTTAGTGTACTTTTATTTAGTGTTGTTGGATGAATAAGATGCACCAACAAACCCAGTGAACCTGCCAAATCTGGCAAAAAAAAACCTCTTCACAGGAATTTTACAGGATCAGCTTTTGAAAATCATTGCTGCAATGGCCAAAAACAACCACCATAGACATTTTTTATGTATCTACAGTATACTCACCCCTGCCTCCCTCGTTGTTTTTGCTGCTTTTCCTCCTTCTCTCCTCCCTCTCTCCCACGAGACGGGGAACGGGTTCGGGCTCCGCGGGGACTGCTGGAGCTCCTCAAAGCGAAAGAGGCCCGGCGTTGAGTCTGATTGAAACGAGAGAAAACGAATGATTTAGCGACTGATGTCTCTGCTCGTGTGTTCCCTTGATGGCCAGCAGGAGGTTAAGGGCTACCTGAGCAGGTGGCATGCTGGCAGCAGCGGTGGGCATCACTACGGGATCCATGAGCGTCGTCACTGTGTTCTCACTCTTGGCGCGGAGCAGCGGGTGAGGATGCTGAAGGCCAGCCGAGATGGGTTGATTCAACATACCATCCATAAAGTGAGGAACATATTTTGGAGTTTCCAAAAAAGGAACTGATGGGAAAGAATAAAAGATTAAAGAAGAAGAGATTACATAGAGATGGGCTCTGCTCCAAAACTCAGTGAGCTGCCTTGATGTCTACTGTCTACATAGGCAGCTGCCTTCTAAGGAACTTCAAAAGCAAGCAATTTGGAAAGAGTACATCGACAGAAACTCATGCAAAACAACTCATAATTAATTCAAACAGAGCTTGACTTTAGCATGTTCCTAACAGTGTTATTTTAGTTTTTTATTATATACTATTATAGTATATTTTCATTTTAAAATGTAGTA
The DNA here is from genome assembly GCA_039654765.1 of Mylopharyngodon piceus. Classification (NCBI taxonomy): domain Eukaryota; kingdom Metazoa; phylum Chordata; class Actinopteri; order Cypriniformes; family Xenocyprididae; genus Mylopharyngodon; species Mylopharyngodon piceus. Next base: position 1,790,741 of record CM077444.1, on the reverse strand, counting down.
ATTTTATGTGCTTTTTTTTTTTTTTTTTTTGTAAATTTCTATTTAACCTTAATTAATTAAGTTTTAGCTTTAGTAATTTTAGTTATTATTTAATTTATTTCAGTTCATTCATTTCTCATTTTTGTTCAAGATTTTTATTGTTTTTCATCTAATATTTATGTTATTTTATTTAACAATTAAAAAAAGTTTTAGTTAATGATAACAGTGGTTCCTAAACTAACGATGCAATACTCTAAGAATAAAAATTAATTAAAAATACACAACAAGTTGAGTAAAAATATTGAGTAAAATGGCCTATTTTAAAAGGTGCAGTGTGTAAATTTTAGCGGCATCTAGCGGTGAGGTTGCGAATTGCAATATAGAGAAGCTACGGTGGCCAACACAGGACAAAGATGTAGTCATCTGAGACAGCAGAAAGTAGCCAGACAAGCAAACTCACTCTGTAGTGCAGTTTGTCCGTTTAGGGCTACTGTAGAAACATGCTGCCCCAAAATGGCGACTTAACATGTAAGGGGACCCGCGGTGTATGAGATAGAAATGGATCATTCTAAGGTAATAAAAACATTAGAGCTTTGTCACAATGCATTATGGGTTTTGGCTTCTCTGTAAAGGATACATGAAACTCTGCCTTAGAATTTGGCCAAAACAAGGTACCAAAATCACACCACGAGTAGCCTACATATAGGCTAAATTTTGGAAGATCGCTATGGTATACTTATCATTTCTTTCTGTCATAAAGATGCACACTCACCAACATCTGCGTCATTGTGATTTTTGATGATTTCTCCGAGTTCAAAATGGCCCGACATCACAGCAACCTGTGAAAACAGCATTGCAATGTACTTTGCAACAATGCAGTCTCTAATTTGAGGATTTGAGGACAATCTTTGCAATCTACATTCTAAGAAACGTTGATATGTTGATTATTTATCTGTGCACTTAATGTCTTCATGTTCTGCTAGAATTTATTGTTTAGTACAGAGGAGAAACACCCCATATGCATTCATAATAAGTCATGTGATTAGGACTGATAACACACAGTTACCTGGAAGGGGGTTTGACCGTGCTTGTTCTTTATCTCCTTATTGGCTCCTCGGTAAAGAAGGACCCGGACGCAACTCTCCTGAATGGACAGAGGAGATGTCAATCATTAGTCATTAAACTAAACTAAAACCATTTAAACATTTTGTTAATTGAAATAAAGCTGAAATAAAATAAAATAAATATTGGATAAAGAACTTCAGAAGAAATTAGAAATGTTGCATTGACAACTAATGAACTAAAACTGAAATAAAAATAAATTAAGCCTAAATTGGAATCTATTAAATAAATAAATAAATAAAAATGACATAAGCACCTAACAAAATTACAAAAAAATAAAATAAAAATAAACTGAAAATATAAAAATTAAAGCTAATTCAAAATATTAATAACAACAACTAAACATTTTGTTAACTGAAAAAAAAAATAAAACAACTAAAACTGAAATAAAAATAAATTAAACCTAAACTGTAATATTTTAAAAAAAATATATTAATAAAAAATGACAAGCAACTAACAAAATTACTAAAAATTAAACTGAAATTAAATAAACAGAAAATATAAAAATTAAAGCTTTTTCAAAATATGAATAGTAGATACATAACTAAACCATGATAAATAAGATAAAACCACCAGTGGATTACTGCCTGATTGTTGATTACCTTGTTGTAAAGGGCACATATGTGGAGGGCAGTGTTTCCTGATGCATTCTGGGAAGTGGTGTCTGCACCATAGAACAGAAGGTGTTCTAAGTGTTGAGCAAATCCATGCTGGCACGCCTACAGTTGAGTGAACAAAACACAGAGGTTATAGAAATAAGAGGACATCCGGCCTATATTTGGGAAAAAGTCTGAAGAACAGGGAAAAACTAGAGGAACAACCTAAAGAGGGCAGTAAAGACAGCATAGTGTTACAGTCATTGCTAGATTAGAAGTTGGGACATCTCAAGAAACCTGGTTGGACGTCTTCCTTTTGTGGAGTTTATTATTGAAAGTAATATTGCATCTTCTTGTTAAACCTAAAATATATATTATTGTACTCTCAAATGAACGGCTTAAAAATTTAACATTTTGATATGATTACTTAATTAGGTTAATGTGATGCATCCTGTATAATTTAAAAGACAATAACTGGCATTTAAATGGTTAAAACTACTATCATCATAATGTGCATACAATACACAAAACAACTTCTTTCAGCCAATGCGAGTGCTTTGGGGTCTAAGGGAAGGTCCGACTGAATCTTGCACGACACTGTAAATGTTAGAGCGAGTGACAAATCTTGGCCAGTTAACAGACGTGGCAGTTCCTCCTTGAGTACAATTTGTACAAAAAGATCTAAATATATGAATAAAGTGTGCCACACACATCCTGAAAAGAAGCCAAAGCATTGCCCTCTCCATGTAATCAACTAAAAAATCCAATTTCACTTCAGATCATTTTTTTCCAAAGATGGTTTCTGTCATTTTAGGTAGTTTTCGTCAAGCAGACGTATCTAGTTTGGTTTTAGTTAGTTATTTGATGCTATAAAAATGGGGTGTAACGTCATGATTGACAGCTGTGCTAGCGAATGTGGGCGGGACTTTGATATCCACCTCTGGATCACTACTGCGCAAACTCAAGCTCCAAATGACATCATCGGGAAAGACCATTTCTGGAATATTTTGGCTTCATTTTTCTACAGTGGAAGGAAGCGGAAAAGCATCGGCCATTTTTTTTTTACAGTCTATGATCTGAATTATATCCACTACTCTGCCTCAATGTTATTTTAGTATCATCAAGTTATAGTTTTTATTACTATTTTGAATTAGCCTTTTAATTTGATATTTTCCATTATCATTACAATCATTTAAATATTTTTTTTAAATGCGTCTTTTTCTTTTTCATTATTTTTAAGTTATAGTTATTTTAGTATAATCAAGTTTTTTTTTTTATAATGGTTTAAGTTTACTGCAATAACCCTGCTCTGCTCTCTAGATATTCAGTACTGGTCATTAAAAAGCCCATATTGTTTGTTTGAACTTCATTCAATTTCTCCTAAATGTTCTTCTTATGGGCCAGAAGCTCAGAATTAAATCTCTGCCTTAATTCAAGAGATATATATAATCACTGGGCTCTCAGGGTGTTGTGGGAGTCGTATCATGGTGTGTGGGTAACTGGCAGGTAGGTGGTTGTGAATTGGGGAAAAGAAACTGTATTCATATCTTTGTGCACAAAGAGGTTCAGAAAAGAGAAGAGAGAATTAAAAAGAGAACCTTTTGTTTAATATCAAGCAAGGACAGACATTAGAAGACGATGAATGAAATGAGAGATGAGAGATGGGTACCTGTGAACTTCAACCTCTCCAAACGTCTCTTCATGTCTGATCTATGGAGAGAGACACAGAGAGAGAGAGAGACAGGGGAAGACTATGGACAGTGTCTGATAGCTGATTCAAAAGCACCTAGACGTTGTTCTCCATTTGTTGAAGGCTTAACCATAATTGGGTGGTGGAGATTCATGTAGTTTCAGGTGCACATTGCATAGAAACATCTGTGAGTCTCATGACATTGGTGGTGTAGTGCTTATATCTCAGGGTTGATGTGCTGGAAGGTTGCTAGCAGTGAACTATCACTGTTGTGCCTTGAAGCAAAGCACTTAACTCCAGGTTGCTCCAGGGGGACACGAGCTGTACTGTAGTAAGTACTGGAAGATGTTTCGGATAAAAACATCTGCTAAATCAGAGTTTCTCACAGGATTTTACATTAGACAGTATGTACAACCTGACACAACACATTTTCACACTACACTACCAGTCAAAAGTTTGGAAACATTACTATTTTTAATGTTTTTGAACGAAGTCTCTGACGAAGTCATTAAGGCTGCATTTGTTTCATAATAAATACAGAAAAAACAATAATATTGTGAAATATTGTTACAATTTAAAATTATGGTTTTCTATTTTAATATACTTTAAAATATAATTTATTTCTGTGATGCAAAGCTGAATTTTCAGCATCATTACTCCAGTCTTCAGTGTCACATGATCCTTCAGAAATCATTCTAATATGCTGATTTGATACTCAGTTATTATCAATGTTGAAAACAGTTGTGTTGCTTAATATTTTTTTGGAACCTGTGATACTTTTTTCAGGATTCATTGATGAATAAAAGGTTAAAAAGAACAGCATTTATTCAAAATATAAATCTTTTCTAACAATATAAATCTTTACTATCACTTTTTATCAATTTAACACATCCGTGCTGAATAAAAGTATTAATTTCTTTCAAAAAAAAAGAAAGAAAAAAAATTACTGACCCCAAACTTTTGAACGGTAGTGTATATTGTTACAAAAGATTTCTATTTTAAATAAATGCTGATATTTTTTAACTTTTTATTCATCAAAGAATCCTGAAAAAGTATCACAGGTTATAAAATAATATTAAGCAGCACAACTGTTTCCAACATTGATAATAAATCAGCATATTAGAATGATTTCTGAAGGATCATGTGACACTGAAGACTGGAGTAATGATGCTGACAATTCAGCTTTGATCACAGGAATAAATTATATTTTAAAGTATATTAAAATAGAAAACCATAATTTTAAATTGTAATAATATTTCACAATATTATTGTTTTTTTCTGTATTTATTATGAAATAAATACAGCCTTAATGAGCATAAGAGACTTTGTTCAAAAACATTAAAAATAGTAATGTTTCCAAACTTTTGACTGGTAGTGTACATTCGGCAGCAGTGTTGTTTTAGTATTATTCATATACTATTATAGATGTTTTGAATTAGCTCTTATTTTTATATTTTCAGTTTTCATTTTAAGTTTGCTTTTTTTGAAACAATTTTTAAAAGGGTTAATTTCTTTTAATTTAAATGGATTAAAGAGGTTAAATTAAAAAAATTTTTTATTTTAATATGTTTCTTGAGGTTCTCCTGCATAATGTATTTTTGCACAAATATATGCAGAAAAATGATTATTTTCATTTTCACCCTATGTCTAAAATTATCCGTTTTTAAGTGGGCGGCTCCTTTAAGGCGTGTCAGTAAATGGCCACTGTTATGATTGGCTAACGTCATTGCATAGGAAACAGTATAAACACCCACTTGCTATTGCAAAAGAATAAGTGTTTTGAAAATATTATCCATATAAAACTATCATTTACAGGCCAGTGTAGACAGCATCAGTGATTATAATGGCTTCTATTTGCTTTTGACACGACGCTCGCATCCAGTGTAGGCAAATGTCAGCCATTAAGTGGGCGGGGCCTATGGTGTGATGTTGCAGAACTTGCTCTGGAGGCAGGAATATGCAAATGAGTTTGCCCAAGTGACGTCACAGATCCCGCAATATCAAAGTGAGCTGTTTTTTAACAAAATGAGCTTGATTAAATAAATGCTTTGTTATTAATGAGGAGGACGTTTGAAGCTATGAAACTTGCAGGATGTTTTAATGGTACAAAGACCTTATATGTCAAAAGATCAAGGCACGACCCCTTTAATATTTCTAATTAACTTTAATTTATTTTAATTGTCTAGGTGCTTTTTTTGTACTTTAACTTGCCAAGTCAACATTTCAATTACCAAAAATGATTTTTAATAGTTTTAGTTTACAAAAACGACTCTTCTTTGCAGCCTTGCTACTGTACTGTACTGAGATTATACTGTAGGTTTTGATCAGATGCATGTCAACAACAAACAATAGCAAGAAGCATTTCTCCTGTATTTCAAAAAACTGACAAAAGCCTAATTAATTTCATACGTTTAGTTGCATTTTACTGTTGGCATTTAGCATTGTTTCCCTCATTTTAGTTTTGACATTTTGGTGTGTAATAAGGTTAAAGGATAAAGGTTGAGGAATCCCACCATTTGACACCTGATGATTGAGGAAAAACATCTTCAACACAGGATAAACAGAGTCTAGCTGCTTATGAATACAGACACTCAGTGATGACCAGGATGAAACACACAAGTATGTGCAGGTGTTTAGAATCACAAGGGCAAAGAGCATGAAAGACTGATGGGAAATAGCTCAAATGTCATTATTCAAGCACTATTTGAATTTTTAAAAATTCAAACATTTAAAAATTCCACATTTGAATGCTTAAGCCTACTATTTCTAGTCATCTAATGTAGCAAAACACATTTTTCTATTATAAATTTTAATGTGGGCCATCAAAGATGTGCAACAGGCCTTGGAAAGAGAAATGCAGGGATGCTGACTGACTTAAAGTGGAAATTTAGCAGCCACAAAGAGAGATGAAAAGAGAACCAAAAAAAGAGAGAATGATGTGTGAATATAAACAAAAACCAACTGAAACGGACACATGCATGCACACATATACACAAAGAATCCATAATCTTAGATATTCATTATTCCCTTGTGTTTAAGACTGTAAACTAGTGACGCACACCTGGTGTGACTCGTCCCAGCCGTTCTCATCTCTGACTCCCAGTCGTGCTCCATAGTACAGCAGAGTTTCACAACAGGACGTGTCGCCCCCTGTCAGCACCGAGTGGTACAGCGGCGTCAGACCACAACGGTCTCGATAATCTGGAGAAGCACCCAAAGACAGCAGAGCCTGAAAGATGGGATGGAAATGAAGAGTTATGCACATTAAGATTTACAAACAAACCCCATTACAGATGCACAAATCAATATTTTGCATTTGTCACCATAAATTGCTTCTGCAAATGAAAGGTTATGGAGATAAAACAAAGTATTTAGCTGGTCATGATCATGATCTCAAGACGAAGGAACTTTTTCAAATGACAAATTTTTCTAGGACACTGATATGACTAGCCTTTTTGGTGTTAAACTTATTTTAAAGTGCCCCTGTTATGCGTTTTCAGATATTACATTTCACGTAGTGTGAAATATATCTGTTTATGGTCTGCAAAGTTTCAAATATAAATGTTATAGTTATTAAAAGAAGCGATTCTAAACTGAATGAATCGAGTCGTCAGTAATTCCAGTTTCACTTCCTGCTCGAACCTATGTAGGTTTGTGACAAATTTGGCTGCCCGTGTTAATATCACTGTGTATCAAGTACTGAGGAAGAGCTGAAGCGTAAATTCAGTTATGGTAATAGTGTCTGGTTTCCGACGCACACTGTAAGCGGTTGACCAGTCACAACAGACTGGGCCATCTGACCAATCAGAGCAGAGCAGACTCCTTGTTCAAACTGATTCAGACACTGTGGCAAAAAATATTATGAGAAAATTAAAGTGTTTTTGACCTTGGATGCATGTAAACCTATTGTAGGAGACTCCAAAACAAAATTAGGAACTTTAAAATAGCATAATAGGGGTACTTTAAGAGAGAAAAAACTACTTGGTGCACCTCCAAATATTTAAATGCATTTTGTTCAATGAACTGCATGTGTTTGTACCATCAGTGCGGATTGGTTGTGCGCTCTGACTGCTTTGTGGAGGGGCGTGAGTCCGTCTCTGGATCTGAAATCCACATGAGCGCCGTTCAGCACCAGAACACGAATCCCTTCCACGCTCAGACTCCCCTGAACCGCCAGAGTCAGAGGCGTCTCTGAGAGACAGATGAAAACATTACACAGAAACAGAAGAACAGCTTTATTTAAGAATAACAGGCGGCATACTAAATGTTAAAATGGCAAACATGAAAGGATTGTCTCGGTTAGAAGAGACCAATGAGCTGCAGCGTTACTGTGACATCATACTGCCTGTGAGCGAGATACTGAACTCTTGCTTATTCTAAGCGTCAGTGCAATTAGTGCGCTGAACGTCACATCAAATAAAAAGCATCCGTTCAATGAAAAAGCACGACAGATGATGAAAATAGACTCAGAGGAGCATAATGAGCGTTGAGTTTAAGGTCAATGAAATGAGACGATTCTGACACAATGATGCTCATCAGAACTGAAAATGTCAAAGCTTTAAACATTCTCCATGTAATCTACATCTACTACATCATATATGCAATCCAGATCAAAAACAGATCTAACCTCCAGGATCACATTGAGTGTCCAAATAAAATTATTGCACTTTTTTTTTATCATTTGAAATTTCATACTGAGGAGTTTATATAATTAAAGCACTACAAAAAAATCACTTTTCTGCAAGTTGCATTTAAGGGTTTGTTTTGGCATATTTTCAAAATTACCATTTGGAGACTCCCAAAGGATTCATGACCCACATAGTTTAAGTTGTCCGTGCGTCTCACCTCCGCTCTCAGTGTCGTGGTAGTTCGGATCCAGTCCTTTATCCAGAGCTTTACTCAATTTCTCCACAGCTCCACCGTGAACATAATCCAGGAACTTCTTCAGATTGGCCTGTAGAGGGAGACACACACAGACACTTCACCTCCTTCCTTTAGTGTGTTCATCCACAACACATCCGTCTCTACTGGATATTTCATTTTTGCTGGCCGTTTCTACAATTATACAAGATGTGTTTTTGGTGGATGTTAATATTTTTTGCTGTATTTACCTTGGTGTGCAGCTTCGCTAGTTGTTTCTCATCCAGGTTTGTCTGTTTGTAGACCCGTGTTTTATATCTGAACTGTGAGTTAAAGACACCAGGAAGAGAGGGAGGAATAGAGAGAAACTGGTTAAAGCTTGTTCAGTTTACTGAACTGAGTTCTGAGAAACAAGAACTAAATGAGCCATAAATAGATGGTCGGTCTGAATTGTGTACAACAAACAAACGCTCCACTTTTGAAGTCTTGAATTCTCAATTTCACAGCCAAATGTATAAAATAAAATAAATAAAATAAAATAAAATAAAATAAAATAAAATAAAATAAAATAAAATTAAATTAAATTAAAAATTAAATAAAAATATTTTTTTTAAAAAATGACAAAAAATATAAAATAAAAGACAGGAAAAATAAAATACAAATAAACAAAAACTGATAACTAATAAACTTCTTCCTAATACATCTAAAAAAGTCTGATTAACAAAGAATAAATAATTAAAATCAGAAACTATAATAAAAATTGCCATATTAAGACAAGAGTCAACTATATAATGAATGTAGATTTGAATCATTTGAAATGTTGAATCATTTTCTCTAGATGTGAATTTTTCATAAATGTGAAAAAAGTATTTATGTGTTTTTTTATATTTTATATTCATTAAACTTTAATGTATTGTTTCTGACAATCATAACAAAAGTTTGATAGTTTAGTCCATTTTTTATACTGTAACTATTTTAATATTTAAATTGTGCTGAAATGCCATTTAAAAACCTGTAATATAGTTTAAACACAATTAATTTTTTTTTTATTATTTCATAATTTTTCATAAAGGTATTCCAATCACACTTTACAACAAGTTCCCAGTAGTTAATGTTAATTAATGCATTAACTATTAGTAACTATAAATGAGCAATACATTTGTTACATTATTCATTAATCTTAATAACATTAATTAAAATAACATTAATCAAAATACAATTATTCATTGATGGTTTGTATTAGCTCAACATATACAACTTTTGAATTTTAATAATTTATTAGTATATGTTTTGAAGTGTTGTTAGTTTATGTTAACAGCAGGTTTCTATTGTGACAACTTGCCCCTATAGGCTCAACATGAGTTAAATGACCTGTACCATTTTTTACAGGCCATTAACGATTGAAATGTTCCAGCTTTTTTGCAGCCAAGACTTTAAGGTATTTCTGTGCAGAAGGTTATGAGATTCAGGGGCATTCTGGGTGATGTTGTCTAGTGTTTGTGAGCCTGTGATCTAATATTCACTACAGCACCTCCAGGTAGGGCACTCCCTTCTCCAGGGACTGGGAAAACTCTCGAAGCAAGCGCTCCTCCTCCAGGAACTTGGCATCTCGTCCGTCTCCAGCTGGCTGGAAGAGGCCGTAATTGTAAACGTCCCACAACGACTCGTTGAGAGAACAAATAATCTGCTGCTTCGCACTCCAAACGCTTGAGTCGGGATCAAACCGCAAACACTTCTACAGACGGCGAGAGAGAAAACAGGTTTGAGAGAGAGTAAGAACAACAGATTGAACTGGATTTAAGGTTCAAAACAACTTCAGATTTATCGGCGGCATCTGTGACGTGCTGTCGTTCACCACAGACCTTCATTTCGACTCATACCTCATACAAAAGTCATGCTTACAGTAATGCACTTAAAATGGACGTCTATGGGGAAGAAATTCTGGAGGGTATACATGGAAAGTGTGCAACTGAAGGACAAGCTGCAATAATTTTCTGTGGTGCACAACAACATGTCAAAGATTAAACATTTTGTATGACACCTGTTGAAAATGAATTTAAAACGACACAAAAGAGCTTCTGTTTTGTTTGCATTTGAACAATCATTTTTACAAGCCCTTTCAAAAGCTTTAAAACAAACATCTGACATACTGCAAACAATAAACCATCCTGCACATTAAAATCCAACAGCAAAACTTCATAACCGTGAAGAGTGAGTGTTAGCATGCTGCTTTATCTGGGGACTGTTAATGTGCCGCGATTGAGAATGTTAAGTGAGCTGCTAATTGAGTCAGGAGTTTAGATGAGTTTAGATGAGAGTGATTTTGACATTAAATCAGGTCAGAGCTCCCACATAAATCATGAGAGGAAGCTCAAGCTCAGTGTGTGTGTTTATTTAAAATTTCCCCAGAATAGCTTCATACACACTAATATACAAATGCACTAAATATTCTTTCATTAAGGATTCCCATGTTGCCCCATTTTCTCCACCTGAATTAACTTATTTTTTAATTTTCTCTTAATGTCTCAATCCCTCCCACGATAACCTTGGGAGACACAATAGATCCAGAGTATATTAAAGTGTGTGTGTGTGTGTGTGTGTGTGTGTGTTTCTTTTAAGCTTTCAGAAACTCATTAGGAACATTTACTGTTGTACAGTTTGTGTGTGTGTGTGTGTTTGTGTGTGTGTGTTTATTACTGACACGTGAACATCAGACGTTAATTTAGCAAAGGAGACAGCAACATTTCATAAATATTAATATTGAGATCTTTGAATTTTGATTACAGACTTTAGTGTCTTAGCAAATCATTATTTCTGAAACTCTAGAGGAGACAAATGAGATTACTGGAGTATTTTTCTCTTGAGAATCATCTGAGAAGAAGGAGAATTCAGCAAAAGTTGCTCTCCATTAATATCCCAATGCTGTCAAGGAAAATTACAGACTGATCAATATTGCATTTTCAACTAACGACTCAAATACCAAATTGTTTTAAGTGCCCAATTATTACGAATATGCAGAATAAATTTTAAATTGTCTATTTATTTTACATAATTAAAAATTATATTAATTAAAATAATAATTTTAAAACATTACAACTATAAAACTAAATTATTAATTTTATAATAATAATACATATTTATAAGAATAATAATCTTAATAACAAAAAATCTACAATACAGCTATAAAAATAAAATATTAATAATGAATATGTATAATAACCATAATAATAATAATAATAATAAAACTGATGACAATAATAACTAGAAAAATCATATACCACTATAAAAATAAAATATTATCATTATTATTAATAATAGAATTTTATATTGTATTTTTATAATAATAATAATATATATTTATAAGAATAATAACCGTAATAATAACAAAAACAACAAAAATCTGCATTACAGCCATAAAAATAAAATATTAATTATGAATATGTAAATTAACCATAATAATAATACTGATAATAACTAAAAAATCATATACAACAAAAAATAAAATGTTATTATTATTATTATCATTATTATTTAGAATTTTATATTATATTTTTATAATAATAATACATATTTATAAGAATAATAACCTTAATAATAACAAAAACGACAAAAATCTACAATACAGCTATAAAAATAAAATATTAATTATGAATAAGTATAATAACCATAAAAATAATAATGCTAATGATAATAATAACTAAACAAACATATACAACTATAAAAATAAAATATTATCATTATTATTAAAAATAGAATTTTATATTATATTTTTTATAATATAAACATAATTATATTATAATTTATATTATACTATTATTTTATAATAGAATTTTAAATTATTTTATTTTACTTTATTTGACAACAATAACTAAAAAACAAATATAAAAATAAAATAATTGTGAATATTTATATTATTATTAACAACAAAAATAGACATTACACAGATATAAAATAAAATATTAATTATAAATAATATTATGAATAATAATGTCATATTTGCAGTATTTTTATTATTATTATTGGTAGACATGAATCTCTGTACCATATTGGTAGACGCAAAATTGAACAAGTTGAAAAGTATCGGCCACTCTCTAGTAGAGTTTGTGAGTATGTCTGAATGTGTGTGAACAGAAATGCACAGACCGTTTGTTTGATATCAGGTATGCCGATGCGGAAGACGATCACGGCGAGGTGCGAGTCTTCTACAGGCGTGACCGTGGTCATGCTCCGCTCCATCATACGCCGCCGGGCCTGCTGATTGGTCAAGACCGGGTGATACAGCGGCTGATTGGTTGTCTGATGATAAAGCGTCGGCTGACTGGGCAAATGCGGGATTCCTCTTTGGCCCGAATTTCCAGCCCTCGGTTGTCTCTCTCCTCTCTGCCATCCAATCACAACGGCTGCCGGTTTGGATCCGTCCGCCTTGCGTCCACCCCGGTTCTGGTGTTCCTTGTCTACCATTTCGATCATCCCATTTTGTTTCGCTCTCTTCAGTCTCTCCTCCTCATCCTCCTCATCCTCACCCTCTTTGTCCTCGGCGCTGCCAAAAAAACGCTTGGTGTTTCCTAGCATCCTTTGCAACACCGTGTCAGCAAGAAGTGTTGATGTTATGCTGTTGGGTCATGGTGCTTATCGGCATCCACCTTAATGTTAGACAGACTAAAGAGGAAAAGAATAAAAGAATAATCATTAGAGGGGTGATGCATTTAATTATTTGATGTTAAAATAAGTTCCAGGTTAATATACAGAGGCAATATAAAGCCACACCTAGAAACCAGGATATCTTTTAACTTAGACCAGTAATAAACCACCTAGAACACCTTGGCAACACACTAACAACCACTCAGAACACCTTAGCTAATGTGTAGCAACACCCTGGAAACAACACTGCTGTATAGCCTGCAAATCTATAATAAATAACAGTACGTTTAAGTAAAAAAGCTTTGGAACCTTTTATTTAATAAAGATCTGCAAGCTAATACAGTCTGTGGAACTTTTTCCACATCTTATTTCTAAAAATAACTAACTCCAGCTCTATCTCCAGGGCTAACAGACTGGATTCAATTTGCGGAAGACTGAAAGTTGAATTTGGGTTAAATTACAGTATGATTTAGATGTTCTCTGTGAATCTCTGTGCTGGTGGCATCCATGTGCATCTCCAAGATGGTGTTATTGCTCTTAGCTTGTTACTGTTACTCCTCACCACCCATTTGTGTGCCTGAAAAGATAATCAAAATAAAATAGATGCATAACTTCTCTGTGCTACTGGAATAATTGTGGTTCTCTTGTGAAAGAAGATACGTGGGGAAGAAAAATAGTTAGAAAGTTACGACGCTCAAAGTTCAATGCAAAGGGAGATATTTTCTTTTACAGAAATCACTTTTTAAGGACTACAACAAACAGCCGGTAGGGACTACAAAGAGCTTTTTCCTGGGTTGGTGACATCACAAACCCCAAAATTTACATAAACCCCGCCCCCGCGAACACACAACAAAGGGGGCGAGGCCATGTTGGGCTGCTTTAGAGAAGAGGAAGAGTTGTTGTAGTAGAGTGTTGTTGACATGCCGTCATTTTACGCCGGACTGCTTCACAAACGAGGGTCAATTCAACGCTGGATTTGCACAAAAGATTAACATGACGACACATGCTAGTCGATGAGTTGAATCAACTCCACAGCAACTACATAAATTTATCCACTAACCATTCAGAAACGTCTAAAAGTTGTAACTTCTTCCTGAATCTCTCCATCAGTGTCCGACTCCGGTTTGAACAATGTAAGTCTGAACACCGTTACTGACAATCCTCATTTTGGCTGCGTGAGATTCTCCAGCTTTGTTGTTGTTGAGCAACCGAAGCGCGAGCTGTTAAAGCTCCGCCCTCTTCTGGAAAGGGGGCCGGGAGCAGCAGCTCATTTGCATTTAAAGGGACACACAGAAAAACGGTATGTTTATGCTCACACCCAAATAGGGGCAAATTTGACAAGCTATAATAAATGATCTGTGGGGTATTTTGAGCTGAAACTTCACAGACACATTCTGGGGACACCAGAGACTTATATTACATCTTGTGAAAATGGCATTATAGGTCTCTTTTAAAGCAAAACTTTGAGTGGGACCTACATTATAATTATATAAAATAGGTTAATTCCTGTTCCCCAATAATATATTGATCAGTAATGAAAAACAGTCCTAGATACATCAGTGAAATAATGTTCTTAAAGACTCAGTTTTTCAATTTAATCAGCTTTTATTTCTTAAATGTTGCAATTGCTCCAATCTCATGGCCTCTCATTGTAAAATCTTTTATGTGTTATATGGTCTGTCATGCATATTAACTTTTACCCACAAACACTTTTTTTTTTTATCTTAAATTTAAATTCAAACACACCGAAACTTTAGACAGCAAAAAAGTAAACTACTGGACATTCAAGAAAATTATGATTTGGTTAAACTTGTTTTTCTTTACCGAGCATGTGCTGAATAAGTGTCATCAGTGATGGAAGACATTTAGCTCTTTGTAAAATGTAAAATAAATTGACTTGACTTACAGATTACATTGGTTGCATTGTGCGTGCGATTGAGGTCGTTGTCCTGTAGCTGTGAAGCATCAGCCCGCAGTATTTCTGCTGATTATACTGTTGTTTAATTGCACACAAGAGGGAAACTGACTCACTGAATTTATTTATATCAGCTTTCAGTCAGCATGATTTATTTCCGCTTTATTTTACACACTTAAAGAACATAACTGCACAGACACAAGACATCTGCACCTCTCCTCAATGCCTGTCATCTGTACAGTAAATACTGTAAATGGAAACTGACGTCAGTGACGTCCACATTAAGAAACTGTCCTGTAAACCTCCAGAGATCTCCGTCACCTCATTACTGACGGCTCGTGGCGACTGATTCACCTGTTCACAGCTTTAGATGGTTATTTACCTTAAATATCACAACCTGTTTGTGGTTCATCAAGTGCACATTCCCCCACTGTAAATACTGCAGTAACTCCCATTATTATTGGAATACTATTTATAAATCAGCCATCTTGACCTCTGTATTTGAAATGAGCATTTTACCAATGCCTTTATTACTGTATTTGGGTTTTTAATAATTTGTTTTTGGATTTTGGACTGTTTGATTA
This sequence comes from Mylopharyngodon piceus, assembly GCA_039654765.1. Classification (NCBI taxonomy): domain Eukaryota; kingdom Metazoa; phylum Chordata; class Actinopteri; order Cypriniformes; family Xenocyprididae; genus Mylopharyngodon; species Mylopharyngodon piceus. The sequence goes on along the minus strand of CM077444.1, from coordinate 1,775,354 downwards.
ATCTATAATATTTTATTTATCGTTTCTGGCTATGAAAATCTATCTCTGTATTAAAAGATGATAAACACGCCACATGCTTCCTTCTTTGAAAATGCATGAGTTTTCAGTTCCCTCAGGATAAAGTAAAAGAGATTTTTTATGTGTGATTTATCTGAAATAGACAACCACAATAATAGACTGGTTTGAAATGGAACCGTAAGTTATGCCTTGGCGGTGTCTGTGAACGGTTATACAAAAAACACCACAAAATAAACAATAAGCTGAAAGATTTGATGCCACTAACCTGGTAAAATTTGGCAAATCCAGTGATAATTCATCCTCAAAAGCACCCACTGAATCAACCCAGTAACTTGTAAACACAACTTTGTTTCTGATGGGAAAAAAAGTCCAATCAGATTGATCAAGAAAGTTTTCCCCCCTTTTATATGCACTATACATCAGACAGTCAGCAAGAGATTGTGGCGTCTGACATTGAGTCTAATATCATATCAACTGTTTAAAACAGGCTGTTAGGAAACCTGACTGGTTACACGGGTGCCAATTCAAGGGTGAATCAGGCCAATGAGACACAGATGATCTCGTTCACAAACCATCCAAATCAATTGCTCATTCCATTTATAAAAATACAGTGATGTCAAAATCAAGTTTCTAATACAGGCTTCCATTGGGGAGGGAGGGAGGGAGGGATGGATATACAGTCAAACCAAAATTTATTCAGACACCTTGAACATTTCATTCATTATTACAGTTTCTTCACTATAGTTTAAAAAAATGGTAATAATATATGATATAAGAGTTAAACTATGTCTTAAAATGTATCTTAATTATGTCACTTAAGCAAAACATGGTCAGGTCAAAGTGTCTGAATAATTTTTGGGTATAATATGTCACAGTTTACTTTATTTTGCTATCCTCACTTACATAAATGAACTATAGTGCCCTGCACCCACTAGTAAAAATATATCAAAAATGTCTGAATAATTTTTGGTTTGACTGTATTTTAAATAAATAAGTCATTAAATTTCAGTAATTCCACATGTATATATGGAATTACTGACAAAAATAAATATTAAATGAAATATTAAAAAGGAACACTGCATGAGCTTAATAAAATACTATCAATGTTTATAGAATATAAAAAAATCTACAAATTATGGAAGCTAGTTGCTGTCTCTCATTGTAAGATTAAAAGTTGTAGTTGTGCGAAAATAAATGATAAGAAACAAAATTGAGTTACAAAAAAGTAATTGTGACTATTTCTCACAACTGCATCTTTATAGCACACAATGTGGCTCTTATTTTAAATATTTATACAGCTTTCGAAAGAAAAATATTGACTAAAGGAAACTAAAGATATTAAAGATATTTTTTGTCAAATCACAAAAACAAAATGAACACTACGCAGCATCCAAAACACAACATGCTGGTCTTTTCATCAGCGTTTGCCTTTAATGCAAGTGTAAATCCAGCCGTGCTTTGTTGTATTGGACTATTTTGCACTTGTATGAGGTTTGTTGAAAATCCTCCAACCATATAACATGTAAAGGCTCGTTCACACCAAGAACAATAACCATAACGATAACTATATTAGCATCCACACCAATGAACAATAATGCGCTGTTTATTCTAAGCACGAGATGCAGTTTATCATCTTTCGCTTTAAATGCTTGATCAGATTCTGATTGGCTGTCAATGTTTTTATCGTTCATCAGCTGGAAAAAAAAAGTTCTGAAAGTGATTCCAACGATATACAGTAGTTCCTCCGTGCCATTATCACTATAGTTGTGGTGTGGCTTTCTTTTACATTTAGAACGATTTTTAGAACTATATTCATCTATGCATGAATCCCCTCATATTAACCAGCTAATAAAACAGGACCAATGAGAATGCAGATAAGTGTTTCTCCCTCGCCTGATTAGCTCTCAGCTGTATAATTGGCAGTTGACTGGGGCAGGTGGGGAAAAATAGAGCACTGGCCTCATTTCATTCTCTAGAGACGATTCAGAGAGAGTAACGCGGGCGCCACACAGAAACCAGCAGCCCAAGGACAAAGCGGGAAGAGCGGTGATACGAGACCAGGTCATGAAAACAGCAAAGAGACTGCAGAAACCAGTCTGTCAGGACACCGGACACAAGACAAGGGCTGTGAAACAATACTATACCACCATGAAACAAATGCAATTTAGTTAGTAGTCCAGTATTGGGTCACATAAATAACTAAAGGCTAACTACAAGGCTTTTCCCACTCGCACTTAACGCATCGCGTCCAAGTGTCCATTCAGCTCGCTCAGTTTTTGCGAGAAGAAACCCTTTTACACACACCTCCTATCGTATTGTACTTCATTCTCTCACATACACAGCGCACCACCCCCTCCTATGTAGGACAGGGTGAATATAGATATATTTCCAGTGAATTGGTCCCCAGAAACTTTAATTGGAGAACTGCCATGGAACAGACTGTCCCACTTTTATAACCCGTTAAAAAGAAGTGGAGCAACCAGGTCCGGCATTGGTCTCTTCCTTTCGCTCACGCGCTTTGTGTCTCTCACCGGCCATCGCTCCATTAGAAAAGAATGACGGCGCAGATAACGGACAATTAAACCATGTGTTGGTGTTTTTTTCTGCACTCTTTCCCTGGAGCTCAGGGTGAGATTGAGCCATTGAGAAAAGCACAAAACCACTTTCTGTTTCTGTAATGAACCTGCTAGTGTTCATGGTGCAATGATGTTTTAAACCCCAGAGATCATGAATGAGTGAAATGAGTGACGTCCCCTCATCTGTACACTTGTTTTCAGGTGATAGAAGTGTTACGTGGGAGGCCTGAAGATCATAAGAGATTTATTATGAATAACAGAGAATTGCAATACATTCAAATGCAGGCAACAACCTAATAATATACACTTCCAATCAAAAGTTTGAAAGAAGTCTCTTCTGCTCACCAAGGCTGCATTTATTTAATCTACAGTAAAAACAGTAATATTGTGAAATGTTATTTCAGTTTAAAATAACTGTTTTCTATTTAAATATGTTAAAATGTAATTTATTCCTGTGATCAAAGCTGAATTTTCAGCATCATTACTCCAGTCTTCAGTGTCACATGATCGTTCAGAAATCATTCTAATATGATGATTTGCTGCTCAAGAAACATTTATGATTATTATCAGTGTTGAAAACAGTTCATATGTTTGAGAAAGAGAAAGTTAAAAAAAATAGCATTTATTTGAGATAAAAATCTTTTGTAATATTTTAAATGGTAGTGCTGTAAAATCGATTAATCGCAATTAATCGTATCTAACATAAATGTTATATATATATATATACACATACATACATATATATTACAAACTTTTGTCACATACGATTAATTGCGATTAATCAATTTTATAGCACTACTTTACTGTCACTTTTGATTAATTTAATGCAACCTTGCTGAATAAAAGTATTATTTCTTCAAAAAAAAAAAAAAAAATCTTACTGACCCCAAACTTTTGAACAGTAGTGTATATACTATATCGTAATTTACATAATAAAGAAAGACCTTAGAGGTAAACAGATCTATTTAAACTATTTAAATTATGTTTATATTTCCACTTATTCCATTTTTATTAAAATGCATACATTTAATAATAAGTCTGAAGACTTATTAAAAGTTAAAGCAAACCTCCGTCTGTTCAAAAAAGCCAAACATTCTTAATAAACCAAGTCACATCCAGGAACAGCCCTTTACTGAGCATGTGACGCTGCAGAATTGTTATCAACCATCATCTTACATCAATTTAGTGTCAAATATCTCCTGCTGCTATTCTGAAAGTCAGACTTTAAATTTGTCAAAACAATCCAGATGCGAGGACACATATCAGAAAAATACAGGCGCATGTTACAATATTTATCAACATGAACAGAAAGGCACCAAAGAGACCAGTGTTGCTAAAATTAACACACCATGTTGTCCTACAAAAAACACACTAGCACATGTGAAGCAGATAGATCTCCTGCAGTGAACAAATGGAGAAAAATGAGATACGCTAAAAAGTGGAGATTCAAAAATGCACAACTTCCTTGAATACTAATGCACAACCTACATGCTCTACTGTATGTAAGAGGATAATCATGAAGAGGGTTTTCCAAGTTAAAGGCCACTTCTGACCCTGGCTTATGAAGCTCTGATTCAGAGCTAGTTAGCCCTCCTTTTCTTGTGCCAAAGATAAAGAGTATTCAAGCAACATACAGCCAAACATAAATCATTAATGCTTACTGAATCATTGCTTATGATGTAAAATATTTATGCACTGTTTAGTTTCAGCATCATAAAACAGTTAAAAATAATGTTTAACACTCCAGCATGCATTTTCTTCTGTTTTTTGTGATACATTTTAGAGAACTAAAGATTACTAGAGTGGATTTACATGCCAAAATGTATACAAACATTTACGATTTGATTTAAAACTACTATAACATGCTTGTCATATACTTAAAGCTGCTGTTCGTAACTTTTTTTAGTTAAAAATTATCAATTTTTTGACCAAAGCAAGTATATAACCAGCCAGTGTTCAAAACTACGGTAAGCTTGTAATAATGTTTTTTAATCGGAATGGTACTGGTGGGTTTTTGCGGGAAATTCGTGCAGCCATTCGTCTTTGCGTCATTACATCATGTCTGTTACATAAAGAAGGAGTCCCAGCTAGTAGGCTATATCACATGTGAGGTGGCATCATTTCTTGTCTTTTCTCACAGCATAATTAAACGTATCATTTTGATGGCGGATTGTATGGTATGACAAATTAACATTAGAGATTAGACTGTACAGAAATTAAAATCTACAGGTAACGCTAATACACACTAAATACACGTAGTCACGCAATGCGGATGTTAACATTAACAATTTGAAAACAAAGTATAACAATAATAATAATTTGCAGGGTTTGATGTGATATGAGCTAAGCAATCATTAGATTTAATCACCATTGGTAGCACGATTTATTGTCATGCTTTTTTTCCCTCAGTTGGTCAGAACAAAGGTGGCAGATTTGTTACTTACTTGTTCAGATGACATTTTCCAGTGAAAATTCTTATTTTGGTCATACTTTCAAGACTACAATCTGTGATTTCGAAGTACAGTATCCACACCGGTGCGGTGACTGATAGCAAACATTAGATTCATCCGCGCCGAGGAGCCGTGCCGAGGCACAACCCGCGTAAAGATGATAATTCCACAAATAACTGCAATTGCAGGTTTCAAACAGAGATGGCGACAAAGAGGCAAAACTTACGGACTGCAGCTTTAATGGTTTGATCAATAATCCTAAATAAGCAAGAAATATTAGTAATAATAATAATAATATTAAATCAGGGTTTATGAAACTACAGTGTAAAACCTCAAAACTGGCAATTAATTATTAATCCAGATTACTGAATGAACAGTATGAAACTGGTACAAGATAACCCAGGGTGATGTTAACACAAGAAATCACATGTGAACAGCCCAAATAACAAGCAAAAGCTTCACAGAAGGAACCAAACAAGGAGGAAACCCACAGCCGTGACCTCCTTCAACAACATTCTGGAGGTCAGCGCTCTAGAAGAGAGGAGGAGTGCGAGAGAAAACTGGGACGAGGAGAGACAGAACGCAAATGATGCTGAGATCGAGCTCAGGACACGAGAATGAGTGTAAGTGCTGGAGAAAAAAAACACCAAACCAAGAAATACTAGAACACAACAATCAGTCTGTCCACACCTCACAAACGTCACACACTGACGATGCTGCTCTCATACAGAAAGCACAACAAATCCCTGCTACTCTGGTCAAGAATATCAAAAAGATGAAGAGAAACTAGATAGAACGAACAAACGAAATATCGAACGAACAAACAATAGATAGGGAGAACGAATGATAGATAAATAGAACGAATGAACAATAAGTAGAACAAACGATAGATCGAATGAATGAACAAATGACTGAACAAACGAAAGAACGAACAAAAAAGAACAAAACAAACGAATGAACGAACAAACAAACTATAGAATGAACAAACAATAGATAGGTAGAACAAACGAATGACAGATAGAACGAACAAACGATAAGTAGATGCACAAATGAGAGAACGAATGAACAAACGAAAGAATGAATAAATGATAGATAAAATGAACAAACAAACGAACGAACAAACGAACTATAGAACGGACAAATGATAGATAGAGCGAGCGAATGACAGATTGGTAGAACAAATGATAAGTAGAACAAACAAATAATAGACAGAATGAATGAACAAACGACTGAACAAACGAAAGAATGAGCAAACGATAGATAGAATGAACAAACAAACGACAGAACGAACAAACTATAGAATGAACAAACAACAGACATATAGAACGAACGATAGATAGAACAAACGAACGACAGATAGAACGAACAAACGATAAGTAGAACAAACAAATGATAGATAGAACGAATGAACAAACAAATGAACAAACGACTGAACAAACGAAAGAATGAGCAAACGATAGATAGAATGAACAAACAAACGACAGAACGAACAAACTATAGAATGAACAAACGACAGACATATAGAACGAACGATAGATAGAACAAACGAACGACAGATAGAACGAACAAACGATAAGTAGAACAAACGATAAGTAGAACAAACAAACGATAGATAGAACGAATGAACAAACAAATGAACAAACGACTGAACAAATGAAAGAATGAGCAAACGATAGATAGAATGAACAAACAAACGACAGAACGAACAAACTATAGAATGAACAAACGACAGACATATAGAACGAACGATAGATAGAACAAACGAACGACAGATAGAACGAACAAATGATAAGTAGAACAAACAAACGATAGATAGAACGAATGAACAAACAAATGAACAAACGACTGAACAAATGAAAGAATGAGCAAACGATAGATAGAATGAACAAACAAACGACAGAACGAACAAACTATAGAATGAACAAACGACAGACATATAGAACGAATGATAGATAGAACAAACGAACGACAGATAGAACGAACAAACGATAAGTAGAACAAACGATAGATAGAACGAATGAACAAACAAATGAACAAACGACTGAACAAATAAAAGAATGAGCAAACGATAGATAGAATGAACAAACAAACGACAGAACAAACAAACTATAGAATGAACAAACGACAGACATATAGAACGAACGATAGATAGAACAAACGAACGACAGATAGAACAAACAAACGATAAGTAGAACAAACGATAGATAGAACGAATGAACAAACAAATGAACAAACGACTGAACAAATGAAAGAATGAGCAAACGATAGAATGAACAAACAAACGACAGAACGAACAAACTATAGAATGAACAAACGACAGAATGAACAAACAAACGACAGAACGAACAAACTATAGAATGAACAAACGACAGACATACAGAACGAACGATAGATAGATCAAACAAACGATAGATAGAACGAATGAACAACTGAACAAACGACTGAACAAATGAAAGAATGAGCAAACGATAGATAGAATGAACAAACAAACGACAGAACAAACAAACTATAGAATGAACAAACGACAGACATATAGAACGAACGATAGATAGAACAAACGAACGACAGATAGAACGAACAAATGATAAGTAGAACAAACAAACGATAAATAGAACGAATGAACAAACGAAAAAACAAACGATAGATAGAACAAACAAACAAACAAACGAACTATAGAACGAACAAATGATAGAAAGATAGAACGAACGATAGATAGAACGAACAAACGACAGAATGGTAGAACGAACGATAAGCAGAACAAACGATAGACAGAATGAATGAACAAATGAAAGAAAGAACAAGCGGTAGGTACAATGAACAAACAAACGAACGACAGAACGAATGAACAAACAAACGAACGACAGAACGAATGAAAGAACGAACAAACGAACTATAGAACAAACAAATGATAGATAGATAGATGTGCACACAAAATACACCTTGTGCACAACTTCCATTTGACTTCTGAAGTCATGATGCCTTGTGAGAGAACCAGACCAGACAGCTCTGAAAACTCGTTCACATTTCTGCATTGCATTTGGTTACAAAAAAGTGCCATTAACATAAACCTGGCACAACTATGAGCATATGTTTGAATATTTACATCTCGCCAGTCCCTGCTTTTTTAAAAACTAAATCATAAACATAATTCACAGCAAGAATGCATGTCATACACAGCTTAAGACCACAATGCACAGTGTGCTCATACAAAACATAGTTTGAGTGCAATTAGCTGTTCGATTTAACTGTTTAAACACACACAGATGAACAGTTCACATTTCTCTCTCGCTATATAGATAAGTGTTTGAGTGCATAATTATGCTCTCTGCGTGCAGTGACCTACCTTTGGTCTCAGCAGGCCTCTCACACCAGGAAAACAACACACACACATACTCACCCACTCACTATCAGCACAATTTAGAGCAAAACACACACTGAAGTCAAAAGCGCTGCATATGCAACTACTGCAGTTCACAATTTTGCTAAAGCACACCAGCACAAAGTACGCAAAGCAACACTTTCTCAAAAGTCATCTATCAAGCATCTCGGGAGTCACATCCATGCAATAGTTTTTCTTGCAAGCGCTATTATATCTGCTCCATCTAAGCATCATAAGGGATGCACTATCCAAGTGGGAATTCATACCTGAATGTCCAGCCTGAGCTTCCTCATTCCAGCACAGAAGACGTGGTCAGAACAGGGTCCAGAGAGAAACAAACAGTCATAGAAACGCCAATAAACGTGCACATCCAGGCGTTGCGTCCACGCAGGATCACCTCCAGCACTGGAACAATCTCTCTTCTGAGATCTCTCACATCCCGCTGTCATGCACTCAAACACTCCTCCCTCCAGCCTCGCTCTCCACACACATACACACACACGGCCTCTCGGATGCTAGATCAAACTGGCTCGCATCTGAGGCTTGGGTTTCATCCGGATCTTCTGTGGCTTTGTGGGAAGAAGTCATCTGTTACGCTTGGAAACCACTGAAACCACACAGGAAAACATACAGTTTCACATGTATAATGCAAGACATGCATGCATGCATATGTGTGAGCTAATAACATACTGTGACACTCACACACACTCTTGAACACAAGTGGGTCATGGACGGAAAAAGTAAAGGAGAAATTAGCTTTACTGTGAGTGTTCGTGTGGCGAATTAGAGAACGGTTGCAGAAATCATCACCTGTCCTCATCACGCTGAGATCAATCACCATCTCTCACCCACAAGGTTTGTACGAGGACACTCGAGAAAAACCTAGACACAAAGCAGTTAGACAGAATGACTGGCCTTCATTAGATAAAGACAGAATAATACATTCCCTGCTTCATAAGAGCCTGTCTGCACTTTCTCCACTTTTAAATCAGGCCTGTCTGACAATCCTTTCTTAGTAGTGGCTTTTACTAAGTTAAGCATCACTAGTACTAGTGCTCATAGTGATGTGATGAAACCTCTTCCACTATGATAGTGTGCGTCATCCTGCAGACTTTGTGCTACTATTACTATTTTAATATTATTTATATACTATAATAGTATTTATTAATATATTGAATTAGCTTTTGTTTTTATAATTTGTTTTTATTTTAATTTTAGTAATTTGATGTGCTTTTGTCTTTCTTATTTCTATACAGCTTTTATTCATTTTTTAGTTTTAGTAACTGTAGTAGTACTTCAATTTAAACATTTCAGTTAGTCGGCAAAGAACGTTTTTTAAGCTTAAAGGGTTAGTTCACCCAAAAATGAAAATTCTGTCATTAATTACTCACCCTTTACGAATCTTTTGTTTCGAATCAGTGGTTCAGAGCGTGTATCAAACTGCCAAAGTCACATGATTTCAGTAAACGAGGCTTGATTACGTCATAGGTGTTTCGAAATTTTAATGGTTCACCACTGGGGGGTGTGACTCTGGCAGTTTAAAACACGCTCCGAACCACTGATTCGAAACAAAAGATTCGTAAAGCTTCGAAGCTTCATGAAGCAGTGTTTTGAATAAAGTCATTATTTTGTTTTTTTGGCGCAGAAAAAGTATTCTCGTCACTCCATAACATTAAGGTTGAACCACTGTAGTCACATGAATTGTTTTAAATATGTCTTTAGTGGCTTTCTGGGCATCTGAAAGTGTTAATTATCTTGCTGTCAATGCAGGCCTCACTGAGGAACATTAGACTGCTGTCACTTTAAGAGTTTATGCACGAATCCAAAATACTGTTACACAACTTGTGTGTATCTTTCTCAACTAATTCAATTCCAAAACTGACTGTGTTTACTAGATACTCGCCAAGACGGGCATTTTGACATAATTTTGTGTGTGTTTGACCGTTTAAGTGCAGTAAGCCAGTCATTTTGGTACTTGTGACTCACAAGCTGCCCGGTGTGAGCACAAAACCTGTGAGAATTAGTAAAATTATGCGCAATACAAGCCCTATTTAACTTAAGCGAATGAGAGGAGGCGGGTGCGTGTCACTTCGCCATCGGAGAGAAGAGAGCTAGAACGCGCAGCTGACGTTATTGCCTGTGCCGGTGGTAACAAAACGGACCGACTCGGAATTGGAAAGACGTGAGACTGACCGCCCGGTCACCGGGCCGATCATGTGATCGGTGCATCTCTACAAAGAACTGCTTCATATTTGTTGAGTTATTTGTCCAGGAACCTGACCATACTGGGTGCACTATATCAGACACACTGTTTTTCACCTGCTGGACTATAAAACACTGAAAAAAGATGCACAAAAATCATTAAACTTGAACTTGAAAAAAAAAAAGTTGCACAATAAAGGAGGGACCTGAATCACATCTACAGACCATAAGATGACCTAGAAACCACATAGCAACACCCTGGCAACCACCCGCTATAGTGTCAGTTACACATAAGCCACATGCAAAAATTCTGAAAATGTAAACATCTTTCCAAAACACAACAAAACGCTCAACTGTTTTCATGTACAAATTTGATCATCAATCAGTAGACATCACAAATATGCCTACATCTTAAATCCAGCATATATTAGCTCATAGATCTAAAATGAACACTTGTTTTTACAAATGCAACAATTAAACCAGCAATGGTCTGTGTATCTTTGTCTACCCATCTGTCCATCTATCTGTCTGCATCTATCTACTGTATCTACTGATATGTCTGTCTGTCTACCTATTATTCTCTCTCTCTCTCTCTCTGTTTGGACATGTATAGTTTTGGTGATTTGAGGCAGTGGTTTTCTAGTTGTCGAGTCCTCAAGTGTGGGTTTTCTCTGTACTTCTCTATTTTCAGGTGTTAGTAAGTAGATCTGACACAGTGTTGGAGTCAAATACTAACAGTCCTACTACCTAATTACTAATACATGTTTTTCTTCAGTCACCCCCTTCAAAACAGAACTGAACGTGGCCTGTTTGTACCCAGAGTAAGGCTGTGTCGCTCCCCACTGCTGTCCTGTTTTCTGACCTTTCAAAATGGACCCAATTCCCACCCCGTCCTCTCACTATAACATCAAAGCTCAGCGTCCTTAAATTAGAATGAAGCAGATAAACACTTCTGTTACTAGTCAATGCATTAACATCTTCACAGAGCAGTTTTTAAACAAATGACATGAATTTGATTTACTAGACAAAGACAGTAGATGTGAAACCACTTATATACTGGTTTTGTTTGATTAGCATGCATTTATCTTGTGCTACCAAAACAGCAACATCCTGAGTATAAATTAATCACATTATCCATAAGGATACATAACTTAGTAATTAAAGTAATTCTCAAAGCTGTATTGCACTTATCTGGTCATCCACATTTTATATAATACATTTTATTTTTTCATTTCTAAAGAAAATAAGTGAGGTTACTTACAAAACTCACTGCGCCTTGATGCTTGATTCAATGGAAAACTGTGGGATTTAATGCAAGTCACCCATTTTACTGTCCAAGAGGAATAAAATCATAACCAATTCGCCGCAAGAAGACACACGATTTGAGAAATTATTCATGTCTGGAGCACAAGCGCTGCAGGATGATGGGAATAGTGATACTTAATTTAGTAAATACCACTAATTAAGCCTACTGGTCAGGAAAAACAAAATCCCCCTGCTTCTGTTTCTATACTAAGTATTTTAAAAATGTTTGGACTGTTTTAACATTAAAATCAAACTACTGGAATGATGAAGCATATGATGACTTGCAGAGAGCACGAACTCTGTTCCTCTGAGAGAATGCAAATAACCAAAAATCCCCAACATGTCTGAAGCCACATCATTAGTCAGTCATGGCATTTTTATTCCAAGGCTAATACTCTGTAAAAAGCAACATTAAAAGAAACACTTGAGACATGTCTCAACTGACTTTGTTCTTTCGAAATAAAATTAAACCAAAAGCAAAAGAAAAACCCGCACACTATCAGAGCTTACAAAAGTATTAAAAAAATTTTTTATTATCACTGCAAACATGATTGGTTCAGCTGATTTTTTATATATATTTTGAGCTTTGAATAGTTTGTCTGGATATGTCTGATGAAGGTCATTGCACCGAAACATTGTGATAAAAATCTTTTGATACTTTTGTAAGCTCCGAGAGTGTGCGGGATTTTTTTTTTTTGTTTTTGATTTTTGACTTTTTTTGGTCCTCTCTCTTACGCACCTATCTATTAACTTCAGGTATGCAAGGGTAATCGCTCAAATAAAATAGAAATGTAAAAATTTGAGTCAAAAACTACACTTAACTTGACAGCAAACCCACATGCCTTAAAAAAAATCACTAACATATACTTACATCAAAACAACAACAAACAGCTCATTTCAAATTCTAAGAGTCAGAGTGAGTGGAAAATAAAATGTTTACAAATAAAATAAAAATGATGTTGCCTGGGTCAACATCCTTATTGGTCCTGGAATACAACATTTACTGTATGACTACCAACATTACTAGGTTAGGCCCTCTAGTTTACGGGTTAGGTTATGGTTAGAGCTGTTTTTTTCCCAGACAGGATTGTTTTATCTGCAAAACCAGGATGTGCGTCAAGTCACTTTAGTCATATTACTTTACCACAGATTTCGAAATTTCTCTTTCACAACACAACTATTAAACGGCTAGGGCAAAAAGTTTGCAGACTGCGTCTAGATTTCATAATTTCACTCAAAAGATCATATGATAATCAATTTGGCAACACCATCTCTGAAGCATCCATACTGTATATAATGTATTATAAAGATATTCATAATGAATTATTTAAACAGCTAATTAAAATTAAGCTATGTCAAGACCAAAAGCTTAAAGGATTATAATGCATAATGTCTTATTGTCACAGTTCCCTTCTGTTCTGGACTCCATATCCCTTCATCCTCCTTGTTTCCACACCTGCACTCACTTCCTCGTCATCTCCCCATCATCACGGATTACCTGCACCTGCTCCTGATCATCTGCACTCCCTTTATAATGGACTCACTCCCTTCACTCCTTGTCTGTTCTATTGATAGCTTAGTGTGTTTTGGTTGTGTTCTACTCCTTCGTTGAATAAATACCCTATTTGTAGAAGTCTGTGTATGCTTCGTCTCTGCTGCAACCGACACCCATAACACTTACATTATTAGATGAGTTACTGAAACATTGTGTGTTATGTGAACAGATCTGTGACAAATTGCTTTGTAAGTCACTTTGGATAAAAGTATATACTAGATGCATAAATGTAAATATGATTAATAGATTATAACAGAATTATTTATGAAAAAATGTGTATAATAGAGCACTGTCAAATAATTACAGTATAATGCATCATTATGCAGGTTTCATAGAAAGTGCCTAATGTGGCCAAAACAACACACATTTTGCCCATTATTTTACCAAAAGCATCATCGGTTAATTTCTGAAATTCTTTCTGTACATGTGAAAATGTTCTTATACGTGTCTAAAAACATTGTGAGTATGCATTGTGAACTGTACCAACAACCAACCAAAATATTTAACGTACATTTGGTGAATGCAAAATCTATTTAATCTAAATTAAAAAGAATTAACAAAGGGCTGATTAATAGGCATGTTTCTGTTTATAAATAACACCAACAATGGGTATTCTAGAAAATGCACAGGAAGGTAACACACACACACACACACACACACACACACAAGTAAAGCTGTGTTCCTGTTCCTGTTGCACAAATAAAATAAAGAATTAGGAACGCATCTTGAACAAAGGAAATAAAGAATACAACAGAAACAGATTATGAAAGCTTAAGTCAGAAGTATGAAGACACACTGTGACACTGAACTGAAAGCAGAAGATATGAAATGGGGGACAGCATTAAAAAAATAATTTCCTGTCACTAAAGAAGTGCAAGTCACTTTACAGTGGTGGAAACAATGGAAACAAAATATATATTTTAAATATTTTTTAGTCTCTTTTGCAATAGAATTTTGTCTGTCTGATATTTATTTCTTACATTGCCGAGTGTGAAGTGTAAAGCATTTTCTCAAACTTACCAATAAGGGTTTGAGTCTGTGGTCAGATGTCATTTTTGCTCTCCTGTGGACGCACTGGCCTGTGGGACCTCCTGACAGAAATGAATTCATTTGAATCATAGTGAAATCAAAATTCACATTGCAAGACGGCCCGAATGACTCAATGAATGTTCATTTTACAACATTTATCTGTTTTTATCTACTACTGCACTTTAAGTAAATACAAAAAGTTGCAGAGCTTCTGCACTCTGCACTAAAAATATTGCTCACTAAACACCAGAGTGTGGTTCAGTGTGGTTAATGTTGTTAATCCTGTAGACACGGAAAATTGCTTTGCCAACACTGAAGATACACAAACCTCAAGAGTCAAAAGAGGACATGTGAACAGGCGATGATGTTCTGTGTAGAAATCAAGCCTAAAATGACCCAAGGTCATTTCATGTTAACTAAGAAACAGTACAAATATTTTATAATTTCACTAAATTAAAAATTAATTTTGAATGAATTAACAGGTCAGCACACAGATATTTGTTCTGGGGAAGAGGGTTTTGCATCGCTTCTCTCGTAAAAAAATTTTTCATTGAATGAAAAATTGTTTAATATACAAGTTAAGTAAACAATGAACCAGTTAATAAACCTTACTATTATATAATATTACTAAAATCACTAATTAGTCAATGTCATTGAAATTTGCTCATGCTGTTTATTTACAAGCGTAACTGCAACATTTAGCAGATATGTGTTGTTGTGCATGATATGCAATTAGTTTTAACTTTCCCGAGCAATACTTACATTTTCTTATATTTTATGCAAAAGCTAGATGACCTGAAATATACGCTTGACATGCTAAACTCCATCTAAAACAGCCTTTATTAACTGAGCTCATATTAACTGTGTGATAACATGGAATAATTGCACTTTCTAAAAATTACTTGTTATACCACGTGAGCTTTTAACATGAACATCTGAATGCAAAAATGGATAAAAATGCTAAATAAGACAAGAAAGTACCCAAGTTATAGATTCATATGATTTTTAACCTGAATTTTTGACGTTGATAAAAACAATATTCTGCAATATCCTAAATATTCTCTGTGGGCAGAAACAGAATTGTTGATACACTAAAAATGAATGCACACTCTTATGTGAATAGTTGTTTTACAGTCTATAGACTAATTAGACAAAGTGTACTTATCTTAATTAGAAAAAAATATATCTTAAAACTTAAAAACGAAATGAGTCATGCATCTTTCTTTCACACTTATTTTGAGCCTCCCAGTTGTTCTTAATCACTGACCATCTATACGACCATGACTTCACACGATCTGTAAATAGCAATGCCTGATAATAACCAAACTGCACACTGACAGCAACACTTGAGCTGTTAAAAACACTGCTGACTCAGTTTGACTGAAGGGTGCGGCAGACACTTCTCTAATCATCATAAGAGAAAAAAAAACTAAAACAATCGAACCGTGCACACATACTCAGCTGAGCTTGAATGCAATATAGCTGATAAGCCACTTTTTCTCCACTTCCCCAAATTTCTACATGCGGCTCATCTTTCTGTCCATCAGACAGTCATATTTCTCATTCTGACGGACGGACAGTCTCGGTACGGCTGATGGACATGAGGTCTCTGCTGACATTGACAGGTAAAAACACAAGAGATTATGCAGCTTTATCTTATTATCTGATTCTGTGTGATGGGATGATTTGAATAATTGATGTAAAATGTCTAATTCAAATCAGCCAGTTTTGCAGTTTTCATGCAACAGATAAGAGGCAAATTATTTAATGAGCATTGTTTGTCTGGTTAATATATTAACATTAAATGATGATAAATGTTAACAATTATCCAAAAATGATCAAATTTCATTGCAAACTTATATTATTTTTGCTTATGTTTGCACTAATATAATAATTTTGTAACACAGATTTGCATTACACCACCACAAACAATTTTTTACAAAGATATTTTGAAAGATATGCAAAAACTACTTTCAAATATTTGAATATTTTGCTTAATTTATGATGCACATTATCAGCATATAATTTCAAAATGAGAAATGAAAGTTTGAGGATATTAAATAGCAATGTATAATTTAAAATGTATTCAAAAGTCAAAGAATATTAATGAAAATGCTTTTTTCATTCTTTTCTAATGTAATATTTCTTATAAATTACAAATTAATTATTTATACTTAAAATATGTATTTTGTCAATTGATTAATGCCTAATTTTTTTTTCTAAAAATAAAAGAATTCTAAAAACAGATTTTATATATATATATATATATATATATATTACACAATATGTCCTGGTCAATATTCACAAATATTTTACCAACGAATCAGAATTAAGTCTTACAGTGAGACTTGTAATGAAACACAGATGTACAGAAATACATCTTAAATGAAATCCCGGTGTGGTCATGGATTATCTGGATTTTGGACACAAACACTGAAAACACAACAGGCCAGCGACTCTTGAGTCACGATTAACCCAAAACTGACTGTGTGCAGCCGTCTCATTTCAATGTCAATGAAGCTGCAAATTAAAATTAAAGATGTAGATTCTTAGTCCAGAAATAATCTGATTTATCTTTCCATGTCACAGTGTTGTTGGTTCTCATAAGAGAAGACAATGGACAAAAACCAACAGGTAAATACACACATTTTATACACACAGTGACTGAAAAAACTTAACCCTCATGCACTGTTCGATTTCTGTGTATTCTCGCTATGGTCCAGGTCAAATTGACCCTAACTGGATTCAATACAATACCCCAAAAATCGCACTATGGAAAAAAACACAATCATGTACAAAAATCAATACTTTTCACACATTACAAAGAATAAATATCCGAATTTATGATTTATAAAAATGTTTTTAAGCACTATTTTTAAGGATGCCCCTACCCCCACTTGTGGGACATTTACCATTATACATTTATAATAATAATATCTTAGTCTAAACAAAGTAATCATTTGAAAGCTCACAGACTCTGTTTCCATATCTGGTGACTGATTGATTTCAGGTCACTGGTGGAGTCTGGATGTCATCTTGTGGAAAAGTGGTATACTGCGCACAAAAAATCTTACTGAAAGTTCTTTTTTTTTAAGATATCAACCTAAAATTTGGCACAGAACTTGTTTAGATATTTAGCTTTGATTTTCTTGAAGTTTTAGAGTTGAACATGTTTTGTAAAATATATCTTTTATATCAAATATAAAAAGTTCCTGTCGTAGTTCCTCGAGAAGGTCCAAGTAAACACCACAGGGTGTGTCCGCTGAAGACCAAACAGCCTGACCCCTACATAATCAAAACACGTCAGATCATTTTGTAAGATCTGCAGATCCTCCTGAGGAATCTGAATGTTAGATCATTTGGGGCACATTTCACTTCGATTAGACAGTCAAAAACTACACTGAACTCAACAGAAAAACTGAAGCCCTTAAAGGAACACTCCACTTTTTTTGAAAATAGGCTCATTTTCCAACTCCCCTAGAGTTAAACAGTTGAGTTTTACCGTTTTCGAATCCATTCAGCCGATCTCCGGGTCTGGTGGTACCACTTTTAGCATAGCTTAGCATAGTTCATTGAATCTGATTAGACCGTTAGCATCTCGCTCAAAAATGACCAAAGAGTTTCGATATTTTTCCTATTTAAAACTTGACTCTTCTGTAGTTACATCGTGTATTAAGACGGAAGGAAAATTAAAAGTTGTGATTTTCTAGGCCGATATGGCTAGGAACTATACTCTCATTCTGGCGTAATAATCAAGGAACTTTGCTGCCGTACCATGGGTGCAGCAGGCGCAATGATATTACGCAGCGTCTCTCACAAATGTCTCCATGGTTGCAAGGTACGCTCCCTGTGCAAGCAGGGGGTCACAGGCGCTGCGTAATATCATTGCGCCTGCTGCACCCATGGTACGGCAGCAAAGTTCCTTGATTAGAGTTGGAAAATGAGCCTATTTTCAAAAAAAGTGGAGTGTTCCTTTAAATAAAAAACAGAAAAAAAACAAACAAAAAAAACCCAGTTAAAAAACAGGGTGAAAATGGTGAAAAGCTACATTATGACATTTTAAATAAAGCAAAAAAAAATTGTCTAAGAACCTGACAGAGGACAAAAATTAAAAGGTGTATTTTTTCATATATATGCATTAGTAAGTGCATAAATTATTTATTTATGCATTTATAAATGCATAAATAAATGTGTAAATGCATAAAATAAATGATAAATAAATTAACAAATGCACCCTTTACAGTCCATTTCAAACTTTTCAAATTATTATATTGGGTATTGTGAGTACACAGCACTAAATCACCATGGTTTTCAATTAATTTTCACTTATTGTAATCATATTTCACAACAGTAAAGTAATCAGACAACCTGTATCTGTTTTCTTTCTCTCAGTGTCTCTCCTGCCGAAGTTCCCAGATGTGTTTGTTGGAGATGACGTCACTCTGCTCTGTAAAGGAGGGAGTGGAACGACAAAATGGTTCATTAATGGAGTACAACAATCACGTCAGGATACTTTAATGGTTCTTACAGCAGTGACATCAAATAACAATGAGTATGAATGTGAGCGGGGCGGATCGAAGAGCGAAAAGTTAAAACTCACTGTCCTGGGTATGAACACCATCCTAAACGACACTTAACGTTCCCTCACGATCAACTGTTCCTCCTGCTGTTTCTCATAATCTCTCTCTCTCTCAGAGCTGGAGCCTCACGCTCAGCTCTCTCCATCTCTAGGTGGCGCTGTGATGACCAAAGGTGATGCAAGAAACCTGGTGCTGCAGGTTGACGATGATCCAAAGGGCTGGGTGTGTTTTGTGTTGCGGGGAGAGAACGGCTTCAAAATAGTACCCACTGTTGTTGATGAGAAGATGAAGAGGGCTGTTATATTTGCAGAATTAAAAGAGGCAAAACGAGCCACTTTCTGGTGCAAGAAGGGTACACAACGAAGTAATGCGGTGACACTGAAAATGACAGGTGAGTCCTTCCTCCTTCTCCTGGTGTATTTCAGATCACCTGTGTAGTTAAAGGGATAGTTCACCCAAAAATGAAAATTCTGTGATCATTTACTCAAGTTGTTTTAAACCTGTTTGAATTTCCTTCTTCTGCTCAACACAAAAGAAAACATTTTGAAGAATATGGGTAACTAAACAGTTGATGGGCCCCATTGACTTCCATAGTATGGGAACAAAAATACTATATGGAAGTCAGTGGGGCCCATCAACTGTTTAGTTACCCATATTCTTCAAAATATCATCTTTTGTGTTCAACAGAGGAAAGAAATTCATACAGGTTTGGAACAACTTGAGGCTGAGTAAATGATGACGGAATTTTAATTTTTTGGTGAACTATCCCTTTAAATATTCACTTTCATGTCGTTCCAAAACTGTATGATTTTCTTTCTTCTGTGGAAAACAGGAGATATTTTTACTTTTTGTGTCCATGCAATGAAAGTCATTGGGGTCCAAAACAACACCAGACTCTGCTCACTATAATTGTATGGACAAATAAACTTTGAGACATTTTTTAAAACAAACATATAAAAGAGATTCACATTATCATACGATTATCATAACACCAAAACTAAGTGAAACACATTCACAAAAGAAGGGACTGCATTAATATTACACACAGTGATCGCACATCTTATGTTGCATTTGTAGTCCACTTTTCAATGCAAACTGCTGTCTTTCCTGGAAAACTCTTTCTGACCACAAGTTGTCAGCTAGTTCCCATCAGACTTACATGCTAATAAACATGTTAAGAAAGTGATGTTAGAGTACACTGAATTTGTTCGTCAAGGTTAAACTCAGAGATAAACAGCTAAATATACAAAGGCCACAATCTTATTTTCACAATAATTAATTTCTGACTCCTCAATTCTGGTCCTCATTTTAACATTTTTTTTTTACAAACAATATCTTCAAAATATCAATGGCTTCTCATAAACAGCCATGAGACTAAATTGCAGAGCAAATGGAAACTGATTCTCAGATGTTGAGAAAAGGACACCTCACATCCCTTTTTCTTAAACAGCCAATAGCTTGTAGTTTATTTCAGTAACACTATGATTTGATACTTGGTTGCATGAAGAATGTTCTCATTCTAGAGAGCATTTGATTAGACAGAAAAAGTTTAATACGCCTGTGAGTGCAACATGACGTCATCAGTATATTTTGGTCTGTTTTCCCAGAACAAAAAGACTGTAACTTTAAATCTGCTAAAAGTTTGTCAGGTTTCACTTGTGCATTAGCATACAGATGAGTTCAAAGCTAATACACACGAATTCAAAGCCATCTATAATTTGATGGGATGTTTAAATGAAGCATCAGTTCCTCACAGCAGTAGATGATGGATGTGTCGTCTGACCTGTGTTCTGTCTCTGTGTCTCTCAGAGCTCAGGGTGATGTTGGAGCCTCCGGCCGTTCCTGCACTGTTGGGGGAGAGTGTGGCTCTCAGGTGTGCCGTCTGGGGTGGAGGGAAAGTGGAAAATGCCCTGTTCTATAAGGATAATAAGAGAGTCTCAAACGAAATGAAAGACACGTACATCATCACCAACGCCACACAAGATCATACCGGCAAGTATCGCTGCCACGCCACCTACAGGTACAGCCACATCAGTGCAGATGCTGCCCGGCAGGAAGGAGATTCTGATGCCCAGGAGTTAAAAGTTATAGGTAAACACTACAATAACTGCATTACCTCACCCCTTCATTTATACACAACTACTAATATTGCATGTACTAACAAAAAAATAGTACTAGAAAGTATTTCTGGTACCATGGCATTCCTTAATATATGTAAGAGTGCCATGCAGTACTTTATATAATAATGAGAAATATAGCTGCAAGCAGCCATTAAGGGGCCAAGCACAAAGAAGCAAGAAAGAAGTAAAATCATCAGAAAATACTGCATTTTATTGCATATACTTTATTGTAGTTAGTGGCGATTTAATATTTTGTTGTTATAGCGCCACCAACAGGCGCAATCCCAACACATTTTTTATATGTCCTCAGAGTGTGCCAATAAATAAGTGTGTACAATTTGGTTAAAATATCTCATTTTGTTTAGGAGTTATAGACGTGTATGTATGAGTACAAAAAAATGACCCATTCATGACTTTGATGCATTTTTTGCCACTTACTACCAAAATTTTGCCATTTGGGCTTTACCGTGTAGACAATGAACTATGTTTCCGAATTTCCAATCGTGGTTTCGTCTCGATTGGACTAATAGTTTTGAAGATATTCGCAAATGTTGTTTTAATGTTAAATCGCAACTTTGCACAAACCATAAAGCAAAACCTGGCATGTTAGGTATCTTTGGACTCGGCAAAGATTCAGGAATCTAAGGAGATGAAAATAAGTCAACCACATCAAAAGTTATGAGCATACAAATATCTGACTTCACCACTAGGCGGCACTGTCTCAAAACTTTTCTGTCTCCTTCAGGGCGTCGTGCTGATGACCCATACCGAGCTTCGTAATGATACGCTAATGCGTTAAAAAAATACAGCATTTTGCTACAAAATGCAAAATGGCCGATATGGTAAAATTGAATATCATTCAACTCGGCATGCTGCCCTGAATCTAACAAGACCAGTTTTATCATTTTTGGTCAAACCGTTCTGAAGTATTTTTGCTATCTCCGGACCAGTAGGTGGGGCTGTGCCGAAACGCAGCATGTAGCCTCAGGTCATGCTTGTGATGACGTACCAAGTTTGGTCAGAATACGCTAAAGCGATGCGGAGATATAGCCTTGCGTCCAATTTGGCATGCTCTTCTTCGAATTTGTTTGCGTGTTATTCGAGAATGGTTGAGTTTATCAAAAAGCTTTTAAAAACTTTTTGCCAGCATAAGATGATCTGATTTGATTTTCACTAAAATTGCAGCAACCGTCTAAGTAGGAGGAGTTCGAAAAAGTAGTTTTTTTGGCGGGAAAATTTGGCAGGGAAAGTTTCATGGCAGAAAATGATGTCATAGGGTGCATTCGAATTGTATTGAGCCAAGGAATCAGAGGAAAAACGTTTCTAACCCTTATGGTTCAAAAGTTATTAGCGTGAACATGAGTGAAACTTTGGACAAGTGGTGGCGCTAGAAAGTTTGATCTAGACACCAAATTTGCTGTAGTTAATGACAGGACTGTCTTCTATCATTGTGCCAAATTTCGTAACTTTCCCGCAAGCGGTTCTGTGGGCTGCCATAGACTCCCAGAGCGGAAGAAGAAGAAGAAGAAGAACGCCAACAGATACAGTAGGTGCCATCCCACCTTTGGTGCTTGGCCCCTAAATATAACAAGATAATATATTTAAGCAAAAATTTTATAAACAATACACATTATATGGGTATAATGATGATAATTTGATATTTGCAAGTAAGATGAAGCAAGCTAAAATAAATAAAAATAATAAAAGCAACCCATCACATCCTTCTCTTTTGTTGTTTTCAGCAAAAGCAAGCATACGTTTCACCAGCATAGCCATTATGAGTCAATTCTTTTAATGAATGAGTCAGAACGACTCTAGACTAACGAATTACTCACTGAATCTGTCAGAGCAGTTACATTTATGCATTTGTTAGATGCTTTTATCCTAATCCGGATACATATGGGAATTTAACCCATGACCTTAGCTAACATTGCTGTCCATTTGCTACCAACTGAGTTAGAGGAACAACCACTGAATCAATTCTTTTGTAAGTCATATTTGTGTGTGGTACAGGTGGACCTCCTGCTACTACGGTGGATTCAGCATCTACTACGAGACTGCGGTGTTCCTGCAAGGGCTGTCCTGCCAACTGCACATCCTACCGCTGGTATCACACACTCTTTGATGACTCATTTGCACGCCAAAGTCTATCTGAAATTGGCCAGTATATTGAGATGGGGGAAGAAGGACTGTACAGCTGCCGGATGTACTGCGGGAAAGGTTTCTCCCGCTTCAGCAACGTTTACCGCTACGGAGGTACTCAAACAAACACACACACACACACACACATTACCTTAGACATCATGTCCATAAGCCAGTGTTTAGTGTGATTAAAATTCTGTTGTAGTTTTTTTTATTACTATTTTAAAGGGTTAGTTCACCCAAAAATGAAAATAATGTCATTTATTACAAGTAACACAAATTAAGATATTTTTGATGAAATCCGATGGCTCAGTGAGGCATCTATTGCCAGCAATGTCACCGAACTTCTCAAGAACTTCCAGAAAGGTACTCAAAACATATTTAAAACAGTTCATGTGAGTACAGGGGTTCAACCTTAATATTATAAAGCGACGAGAATACTTTTTGTGTGCCAAAAGAACAAAATAACTACTTTTCAACAATATCTAGTGATGGCTGATTTCAGAACACTGCTTCGAATCTTTTGTTTCGAATCAGTGATTCGGATCTCGTATCAAAATGCCAAACTGCTGAAATCACGTGACTTTGGCACTCCGAACAACTGATTCGAAACAAATGATTCAAAGCAGTGTTTTGAAATCAGCCATCACTAGATATTGTTAAAAAGTTATTTTGTTCTTTTGGCACACAAAAAGTATTCTCGTGGCTTTATAATATTAAGGTTGAACCCCTGTACTCACATGAACTGTTTTAAATATGTTTTGAGTACCTTTCTGGACCTTGAGAAGTTTGGTGGCATTGCTGGCAACAGATGCCTCACTGAGCCATCGGATTTCATCAAAAATATCTTAATTTGTGTTCCGAAGATGAACGAAGGTCTTACGGGTGTAGAACGACATGAGGGTGAGTATTTAATGATATAATTTTACTTTTTGGGTGAACTAACCCTTTAAATTTGTTTTTAGGTTTACATTTTGTTTTCATTTAAATTTTAAAGTTTTAGCAATTTTGTAGTGTTTTTGTCATTTTTATTAGTTTTTATGTAATTAGTTAGAAATGTTGCTTTAGCAACTTATTGAAATAAAATAGCAAGTTTAATTTTTAATTCCAGTTAACATTTATTTTATTTCAAGTTAATTATATTTTAATGGTTTCTTTTAATGATAATAACCCTGCTAAATCACATTTGTTTGTTTATTATAAGCTGAGGGACGAGTCTAAATTATTTTCTGTGGTAATCGGCTGCAGAAACGGTTCTAAAAGTGTCTGCGACACCTAAAAGTTTCATGCCAAAACGCATGCACACAGAGCTGTATGAACGCTTTTGTTTTCCCTGCATATACATGTTGACTGCACTGATGTATAAATGCACTACAGACACTTTCACTTCACGATTTTGCAAGCACACCACTTCTCATTTTAATTTTTAACATGAAAACGCATCCTCTCTCTTTCTCATAGCTCAACCAACACCTGTAAATGTGCTGCCCATCGTGGTGGCTGCAATTCTGATGGTTCTCGGGGTGTTGATCGTGGTGCTGGTCTGGCTGAAGTGCAGAAGACGTGGAGAAAGCAGTGTTCAGACGACCAAACAGGATAAAGACAAGAAGACAGGTGAAGACTATGAGCAAATCCAACTCAATGATCCGGCGGTTTACCACACACTAGGCGAGAGCACAGATAAGGACAAGGGGGAGGGTGGTTACGAAGCTCTACAAAAGAGGCAGGAGGAGACGGTGTACCACACACCAGGACCTGGAGAAGGTCAAAGTCAGGGTGAAGGTCAAGGTGGGTACGAGGCTCTTAAGAACGTGAAAGCCGAGGTGTACCAGACACTGAGTTCAGCTGAATCAAAAACACCGGCAGGAGAATCAGAGGGAGGGTATGAGCAGTTTCCTCAGAAAGCCAAAGATTATGAGACCGTGACAGTATAAGATAATCCATATGAAGAACTGAAGGCCGGACAACAGGATAAGAAACAGACAAGCAAAGATAAAGAATGAAGGGACCTGGAAGAAAAAGCATCACATTAATGTTAACCAATAGCCAAACGGCTAATTATGCTGCCTTCACGTGCTATCAGAATTATCGTAAATACAAGTTTCCTAGGTAAAAATAGCACATGAACGCCCTCCCCTTTCGAAACTTGAACGCGATTAGCTCGTAACTTCAGAAGTGGTAATTATCAAATTTCCAATAGCACGTGAGGGCAGCATTAGTCAATAAAGGTAAAAAGCCTTTCTAAAACTTTGCAAATAGTTAATATAGTTAATTGAGTGCAGGATACTCGACCCCAAAATTAAAATTCTCTCATCATTTACTCACACTCGTGCTGTCGCAGACGTATGACTTTCTTTCTTAAGATGAACATGAAGATTTTAAGAAAAATAATCCCTGTGAGTCCATATAATGCATGTAGAAGATGATGCTTGAAAAACCGCACAAAGTGAACTCGACGGTATTCCAAACGATCCCAGATGATGAATCAATGTCTTCTGAAGTTAAACGATATGTGTGAGAGAAAAATACTAATATTTAAACTTTTAAACTAATATTTTAACTTTAGACCATAGCTTCCAGCCAAATGTCACGCAATTCACTCTTGAGGTAAACGTCAGTGCAAAGTGAAACGCGTGCGAAAAGTGCCGCGAAAACACAGCGGTCCGTTACTTCTTCGTTATATAGATCTGGGACGGCATAAATCATGAGATTTTTCTTTTTTTGGGTGGGGTATCCCTTTAACATAATCAAGGTTACATTAATAATATAAAAACAATTTTCATATCCTCACCTCTGGGATACATAGAGATGCTCTGGAGAGTAAACGTGACTTTTAACCTCCATTTTCTGGTCAAAAACCTCCTCAAAAGTGTGTGCGCCGGTGGTGTTTCATAAGATCCCAGACAATCCACTGCAAACTCCATTCAGACCAGACTCCGTTAAGATCGGAAACGCCACTTTAACTCAATTGACTTTACAGACTCAATCTACAGTGAGTTTGGTCCAGGCGTTAGTGGCGAAAAATAACGCACTTCACCTTCAAAGAAAGAGATTGTTACTAGGCCTAAGTAAAGAAAGAAATGAAATAAATATATAATATGAGAACATAAGCATACAAATATATACAATTAACACAACAAATAAGTTCACAAAATTACAGTTACATATCCACATTCACAGGTTTAGACATTTTCTTGCAGTTATGACAATTCAGATAGGCCTACAATTATATAACAGAAGGAAAGTTAGTTTTGTGCAATAAAGCTGAAGGATGGAAAGCACAGAAATCTAAAGGCTATGAATGTATACTATTAGCATCACGCATAAATAAGCATCAAACACACAACATATAGATTCACCTTAGGCAATTAAACACATTATTACACAGAATCAGTTATTGTGAATATCTGCGTGAAGTTATAGTTATTGATTGTACAGTTTATGATATTAAAGTTTATCTGTGGGGCTGAAGAGCATTAACACATCATTAGTAAATGTACTAATTTCTGAGCTTTTTAATAATTACACTGGTTTAACAATAGATTTATTATATAAGCAATGATATTTCAAGTAGTGTCATTCTCAGCCTCATCCAGCTTCATGGAAATGCATTTGGATTCTTGTTTATTTTTTATACTATTTCATTCTTTCATAATGTGTGTTGTCAGATCTTAATTATAGTTAATTTTATATATGCACGTTGTTTTGTAACCTATGTTGTTTTAATAAAGAATTTTTAAGCAATGCTTAAAAAGAAAAGCACTTTCTGTTTAATTAAAGGAACACTCCACTTTTTTTTCAAAATAGGCTCATTTTCCAACTCCCCTAGAGTTAAACAGTTGAGTTTTACCGTTTTCGAATCCATTCAGCCGATCTCCAGGTCTGGCGGTACCACTTTTAGCATAGCTTAACATAGTTCATTGAATCTGATTAGACCGTTAGCATCTCGCTCAAAAATGACCAAAGAGTTTCGATATTTTTCCTATTTAAAATTTGACTCTTCTGTAGTTACATCGTGTACTTACCATGGGTGCAGCAGGCGCAATGATATTACGCAGCGTCTCTCACAAATGTCTCCATGGTTGCAAGGCACGCTCCCTGTGCAAGCAGGGGGTCACAGGCGGTGCGTAATATCATTGCGCCTGCTGCACCCATGGTAAGTTCCTTGATTATTACGCCGGAATGAGAGTATAGTTCCTAGCCATATCGGCCTAGAAAATCGCAACTTTTCATTTTTCGTCGGTCTTAGTACACGATGTAACTACAGAAGAGTCAAGTTTTAAATAGGAAAAATATTGAAACTCTTTGGTCATTTTTGAGCGAGATGCTAACGGTCTAATCAGATTCAATGAACTATGCTAAGCTATGCTAAAAGTGGTACCGCCAGACCTGGAGATCGGCTGAATGGATTCGAAAATGGTAAAACTCAACTGTTTAACTCTAGGCGAGTTGGAAAATGAGCCTATTTTCAAAAAAAGTGGAGTGTTCCTTTAAAGATGTATATCAAAATAACCACAGCTGTACAACAGAATGCAATAAAAAACTTTAATTGCAATGCAACTGTAGTTCAGTCTTTCTCCACTAAAGGGCAAACGAGCCCATCATCAAACCGCTCCTGTCGAAGTTCACCACTAGAGGTCACTGCAGGATTGATTTGGGTTCCTGGTTTCACTCACTGGTTAGTCATTTTGCTTTTGCCAGTGATAATACACTGTTAATTCCTGTTCCTTGTATAGTATCTTTTGTTAATTCCGAGTGTTCAAATTAAATTGTGTATAAATTAAGCCATGGTCGGTGTAACCTGATACGGATTCATTGCTTTTTCCTGACAACGTACGTCTGCATTTTTAGTTTGACCATCATTTATGGACTGCAGAATCAGATCCCTTTAAACGGATCCTAACTCCATGCATTATCATCACAATAATACACCATAAATTATTAATGTGGATCCTAAATGTAGCTTAAGAACTCCCAGAATACATACTATTGTAAATATACACACACAAAAAATATTATTTCAAGTATCTAATAACTATTAACTATTAAATATAAACGAATAATAGGCTAATATGTATAAATGAATACATATGTAGATTTGCATTACAAACAATGATATAGCAGTAGTTTTAGTATGCTGTAAACTGAAATCAGGATTTTGACCTTAAGTCTCTGTGTTTGCACAACTGCAGCAATGATAACAATAATCACAATAATAAAGTTTAATTGTATAAGTTGCTTTATCACAATTTTTTTTATACATTCACATTTCACAACATAGAACAAATACGTAGGAAACAAACCCAAAAAAAAACAAAAAGAAAGGAAAAGACACAAACCGCAGTGATGTGTTACAAGAATGTCTTTCTACAGAGAGATTTCATCATAAGTGACTAGATTATCTTAATAATTCAGAGAGAGAACCACAGAAATATCACTTCATTTCTATGGGATCTGCTTCATTTATTTTAAAGAAATTTCACCCAAAAATGCAAATTCTTTCATCATTTACTCACCCTCACGTCGATCCAAACCTGAATGATTTACTTTCTTCTGTGAAGCACAAAAGACGGTCTTTTAAATACATACAGTTATAATGAATCACGACCGAAGCTCTCCAGCTTAGAAAGCACCATTAAGCTTCATAACAGCAGTTCATATGACTCACACGCCATATTCAGTCTTATGATGTCATATGAAGATTTTGAAGAATCCACAATTACTTAGTTTCATCATAATTGCAATGATATTTCCAATATGTATTAGGAGTATATACAAACATAGGTAAAATATATGAATAAAATTCATTAAAAAAAATATTAAAATGATATGTGTACAGCATGGTAGGAATTAATTTATGCTGATTTTAATTTAAAAAATGATGACAGAATGATTTTTATTACTGATGTCAATGCAAAAATATCTAGTAAATTAATCAAATTAAAAAATATATTAAAATATTTTCTCTAAATATTTTTTAAATTATTTTTCAATTTCATTTTCTTAAATTAATAAAGATATTTTTATGAATGCAAAATTAATGTTCTTATTTTTTTTTTTTTTTTTTTTTTTGGGATGGAAATAAATGACCCAGACATTTTGTCATGAGATTCAAGCTTTTATCCAGAGTGCCAAATATTCCTCCACAGAAGAAATTAATCATTTAGGTTTAGGACGACATAATGAGGGTCAGTAAATGATGACAAAACTTTCATTTTTGGGTGAACTTTCCCTTTAATTTGTTGATGTGCGATTAAATAAGAGTATATTGAAAATGTCAAGTGCCATGCTGGAGAGAAAGAGAGGAAGTGCCAATATAACATCTGACTTTAATTTCAGTTAAACTGTGTTATTTCTTTTCAACCATACTGTAACTAACCTGCAGGGTGATCTCATCTTCTCTACTACCATTTTCTGGTCCGTCTTTTGTCTATTTGTGCAATCTTTCAATAGCATGTTGTTCATGTTGCTGAGTGGAAGCCCTCCACGCAAACGGTCAGCGCTTGGCATCGTTTTTGTCCGACTTAGAACAAAAAAGTAAAGGCTGAACATGATGTTTTAATTAAACAAATTAGAAATTAAAGGAATGTTTTTGTTTCAATAAAAAAAGCTCTATTGACAACATTTGTGGGATAATGTCAATTACCACAGAAAAATAATTCTGTCACTCAATTTGACCGTTAGCAAAGACCCGCCCCCTCTATTTACTGTTGCTATGTCCGCTTTTGCGCAGTGAAAAATATATCGCGGAGCAAAGAGGACACTAACAACGCGTCGACAGACAAGACAGAGCAGGTTAGTTTGGATATGAAACAAATGTTGTAATTTTTAAAGAAATTTGAACAGTAAATACCGCTTTGTGGCTCTTTAATGTGTGGTGACAGATCGCTGTAGATCGCCCTCAGTTTAAGCGGCGATCATCTCCTCGTACTAGTTAATTTATAGCATCAAATAAACATGAATGAACATCAGAAGGAATGTTGTTTCAACCGCGGAAAGACGTCAGTACACACCATTTTTCAAATTCAAGTCTACCATCTACTATCTCCCCTGACTGCTTTGTCGACGTAACGGCGGATTCGGCGTTTTGATTGGTTAGATTGCCTGTCAGTCAAACTTCCAGCGAATTTTTAGTGTTAATCGTTATTATGGCACAAACGCTGTTGGTAGAGATGAACTTTTATTGAATGCTTAATATTCCTTCAATAGAATAAATGAATACAATTTAACTATGGCTACAGATTAAATACATAAAAAAATAAAAATTAAAGATCAAAAAATCAATCGTTAAAGAGAATTAGCTATCAAAAACAAAATATGTCAACACTCCTATAAGTTTATCCAAATAGTTCATATCACTAGCCTTTAAATGTGTATTTGTCTACATGAGACTCATTGAAAAGGGACCAATACTAAACACACCTCACAGTATTGGCACATGAGATCAATTCTCTAAATCTTGTTTTTTTTAATTGGAATTATACTTTAGTTGTTCTGCAAATGTGGATTGAACATCTATTTCATGTGTGAGTTATCTCCATTTACACACATTTTCATGATTGTCACAATTTAGGCAGAATGGCAGTAATATCTCATAACAGTAATACTGTCAAAACCTTGATGATCACTTTAATTGCTAAAATACATTACCAGAAAGTCAAAAGTATGGACACATTTGACTGAATAATTGTAGTGAATGTCCATACGTTTGATTGGTCATGTAGATTAGCCTGTTTTAGGCTTTCATACCTCACATGCACTCAAACTGACACACACACACTCTCACACACACTTCTGCTGAATCTATGTGATATCACTAGAAAAGTTTGATGTTAATTATGATGTTTTTTTTTAGTTTGGGTCAAAACCACTTCCTCTGTCCCAGTCAGTTTCTGCACGGGAGGAATATTCAGTCCTTGTTTTCCACCCACCCGTCCTCTTCCAGCTCTTTCCCTCAAAATCATTCGGTCAGTCCCCTGTCCTCCTCTCCTCCGTACAGGAAGCTATTCGTGCCGACAGGTTGGACGTATTCCTCTGTTTTGTCCCAGTCTGAGACCCAGCTTCCTCCAGCTCCGCCCCCTCCAGTCCCCGCCCCATTGGGGTCACCTGATTGGATAGTTGCTCCATAGCCGCCGCCGCCCGTTGTGCGGTACAGCTCTTCCGTTTCATCCGCCAGCTCGTCTTCTCCCAATATACCACATTTCTCCTCACTCATGTTCTCTGGCTCCGCCCACGGCTGCTTCTCTCCGGACGCAAAAATACCTGAAATGCATTAGCAATGACATCATCACTATGATTTATGTTGACATTTATTCATTTAGGATGAATCTCACAAAAATAGTCATGAAATGTTTAATAATAACAATTCCCACCCCAAAATCCAAAGAAATAATTGTCTAAATGTCTATTTTTAGGAATGCACAATCATTTTTAATGTCATGATTTTTTGTAGTTTTTTTATGTAATTGTTTTATTATTATTGTTTAATAATTTTTTTTATATTAAATTTAAATCCTTTAATTTTAATATATTATAATATAATTATTAATATATATTATAATTTTAATATAATAATATAAATTTGAATAAATAAATATATATACAGTATATATATATATATATATATATATATAATTGAATAAATAAAATAAATCTATATATATATATATTTAAAATTAATTAATATAATTACAATTAATTTTTTAATGTAAGCTAATTTAAATAAAGTTAAACATGACAGATTTTTCTTTTATTACTGAATAAATAACAGAGAAAAAAATTACAATAAATTGAATCAAATAAAAAAATCTTTATTTTCTTTATACTTTTTCTTTCTGCAAAATTAAGTTTTTTTTGTTTGTTTTGATTGCTTTTTTTTTTTTAATTTTGGGGTGAAAAATGACCCAGACATTTTGTCATGAGATTCAGCATTTTATCCAAAGTGCCACAGATATTACACATATAATACACACCAAAATTAATTTTGATCAATAACAATTAGACAGAGATGGATGGAAGGAAATGGACAGAAATATTCACCGTAGAAGATAACTCCACCATAATGAACAAGTGAAGCAATGAGAAACACATATTGCCACTCCTCCCGCGTCTACAGAGAGAAATACACAGGACAAGAATGTATGTTTATGTGTGTGTAGAGTCTGTATAGAGATATCTATGTATTTAAGTGCATGTGTCACCATAACATTTCAGATAATGTACTTATGTGCAAGTGTATATTCAGATAATATGTGCCACCTAACCCTAATGAGAGAGAAATAAAGGCAAGGGACGATGTGCATGAACAAAATGTGATGCCCAGGAACAGAAAAGAGAAGAAAACGAGAAAAGGAGCTGTTATATAATGACTGGAAACCAGAGAGATGGGAAAATGACACATGATCTGTGTCAATGTTATAAGAAAAAGCATGAGCTGTAAACACAATCAGGAACAGACCGTCAGCACATCCAGCACAACAAACACTCTTTTTCTTCTGTGTCTATAGTTTAAGGTCAATACCTTGTTTTTGGTCATGGCACCAACAATCAGAGGGCACACCATGCCAGAGAGCGTGCCCACGCCGTTAGAGATGCCCATCAGAATACTGGCGTAGCGAGGAGCGATGTCCAAATGATTTACATTGAACCCTGAAGGTTGAAAAGAAAAGAATGAAAACTTGGGGTTGGGAAGATTGTTTATGTTTTTGAAAATCTCTTCTGCTCACCAAGGCTGCATTTATTTGATCAAAAATACAGTAAAAAATGTGAAATATTATTACAATTTAATATAACTGTTTTCTATTTAAATATATTCTAAAATATAATTTATTTCTGTGATCAAAGCTGAATTTTCAGCATCATTACTCCAGTCTTCAGTGTCACATGATTCTTCAGAAATCATTCTAATATGATGATTTGCTGCTCAAGAAACATTTCTGATTATTATCAATGTTGAAAACAGTTGTGCTGCTTCAAATTTTTATGGAAACTGTGATGCAAAGTTCAAAAAAACAGCATTTATTTAGAACAGAAATCTTTTTTAACATTATAAATGTCTTTACTGTCACTTTTGCTCAATTTAATGCATCTTTCCTTGTTTTTGAAAGGCAATGTATGTTCTTACCTGAAATGGCAAAACCACTAAATCCAACAGCAAGGACAAGAAACGAGATGGCGACACCCTTAGTGTGAGAGAAACCCACTACCAGAAGAAACGTGGCCTCCAACCCAAAACCTGAACACACACAGAACATTAGATGCTTCTGTCAGCCAATCAGAGGCTCCAGAGTGATCAGTCACACGGTATCGCAGCATCCAGACTGTGTACTTTTTTTCATTGAAAAGATTAATTAAAGCAACTAAATGAATGCGAAGGCTTTACCTCCACAGTTCATGAGTTTCCTGACGTTTGTGGTGGTCATGATGTTGTGACTCCTCAGGTAGTCGGCCAGCTGTCCTCCGATCGGCACAACGATGGTCATCACCAGATGAGGAAGAGCAGAGATTATGCCAACCTAAAGACAGAGAAGAGGGATGTGTTTCATGTATCAACCGTCTCAGATGTTTCAGATGTTTCTCTAGAGGTATGAATTGATTTGTAGACCAGCTCAGATTATTGGATGAGAAATGTTTGAGTTCATATAACAACAACAATATTATTATTATTATTATCATCATCACAGTATAACCAACACTGACTAATCAAATTATTATTTATGTTATTATTATTATTAAATGGTCATAAACATAAAAATAATTATTGTTGTTATCATATTATTATTAATTATTATTAATAATAATGATAATCAATATTATTATTATTATTATGAACATTATAACCCACACTAAGCAATTATTATACAATAATACAATATATTATTATTATTATGACTAATCAAAACATTATTATTATTCAATGTTCATAAAAATATATTGTTGCTATATTATTATTATCATCATCATCATCATTACAATATAACCGAAACTTACTAATCAAAATATGATTATTATTATTATTATTATTGTTGTTATTATTATTAAATGGTCATTAAATAAAAATAATTATTTTGTTATCAATGCTATTTATAATTCTGAATTATTATTAATAATAATGATAACAATGAATTATTGTTATTATTATGAACATTATAACCCACACTGAGCGAAATTATTATAACCCACATCAAGCAATAATAATAATAATAATAATAACTATTATTATTATTATGAACACTGAATAACCAACACTGACTAATCAAAATATTATTATTCATTGTTCATAAAAAATATAAATATTGTTGTTATATTATTAATTATTATTATTAACTATTATTAATAATATTATTATTTAATGTTCATAAATAAAATATTTATTGCTATTATCACATTATTATTATTATTAATAACAATTATAATGATGCTTATTATTAACCCACACTAAGCAAAACAACAATTTATTATTATTATTATTATTATTCAATGTTCATAAAATATTTATTGTTGATATCATATTATTAATTATTTACATTTATATATTTACATTTATTATTATTATTATTATGTGTACATAATAATAATAATAATACCAATATTTAATGTTTTTATTATTATTATTATTATTATGAACACTGAATAACCAACACTGACTAATCAAAATATGAACACTATTATTATGATTTGAGCACAGGTATTGTGACCTCTTGTGAAACTCTTCTCAGGAGAATCATCTGATACTCAGGACACTTCAGCAAACATCTGCATTTGCTCTCCATTTAGTCTGATAGGAGAAACATTTGATTTGCGTCTGCTCTCTCACCTTGCTGATCTCAAACTTAAACACCTCCTCAAAATACGCAGGTTGACTGATGAGCAGCAGGTAAAAGGTCCAGCTCCTGCAGAAATTGGCCACGATGATGGCATAAACGGGCATCGATGTGAAAAACCGACGCCATGGAGTGTTAAATTTCTGCATGAGAGGTGAAGAGAGGAGAGAGCCCTTCATTTCAAGAATCAGTATTTAAACATGCACAGTGCACACGCATGTGTTCGTACCGTCACTGGGTTCATGAGTCCAGCCGTTTCCCCAATGGCATCTTCAATGTATTTCCTTTCCTCCGGGGTGATGGTGGGATGAGCCGCCGGACTCTCGTATGACACCAGAATCCAGAACAGATACCAGCAGACCCCAAAACTACCTACAGCCAGAGAGATGGAGAGAAAACAGAAGACATCTGAACACATGTACAACACCATCAGATGACCAGTGTGTGTGTGTGTGTGTGTGTCCTGGTGTCTCTCACCATATACGTAGAAGACTGAGGACCAGCCTGAGTACTGAACCAGAACTCCAGCTAACGGCATGGCGATCACAGCGCCTGCATATGAGCCTGAGAAACAACAACTAATCAGATTCACTCTATAGACATGTATGCAAACTACATTTACATCTAAAAAATATATTAATAAAAAATATTAAATGAATGCTATAATTAAAATAAAACAACAAGAATAATGATATTAATGATAATAACAATGATATTACTCATAATAATGATAAATTATATTTATCACTTATTTATTTATTTATTATAATAAACACTGAACCAGCACTGACTAATCAAAATAACAATTACATCATTATTATTATTAACAATCATTATAATTACTATGACTATAATACTATTATTATTATTATATTCCATGTTAATAATAATAATTGTTGTTGTTGTGTTATCATAATAGTTATTATTAATAACAATAATTATTATTACTATGGTTATGATGCTATTATTATTAATATTAATGATTATGAACCCTGAATAATAATTATGTTAATTATTATTAATAACAATAATTTAATTACTGTGACTGTAATACTGTTATTATTATATTCGGTGTTAATAATATTAATAATAATAATTATTATTAATATTATTGTTTTTGTTTATCATCATATTAATTGTTATTAATATATATATAATTATAATACTATTAATATTAATATTATGAACACTGAATAATTATTACCACTACTAGTATTATTATTATTATTATGTTAATTATTATTAATAACAATAATTTAATTACTATGAGTGTAATACTATTATTATTATTATTATTATATTCAATGTTAATAACAATAATAACAGTAATAACAATTATTATTATTAATATTATTACTGTTTTTGTTTATCATATTAATTATTATTAATAACAATAATTATAATTACTATGATTATAATACTATTAATATTATGAACACTGAATAATTATTACCACCACTATTATTATTATTATTATATTCAATGTTAATTATTATTATTATTTTATGTTATCATATTAAATATTATTAACAAAAATTGTAATTACTATGATTAGAATTATGTTATTATTATTATGAATACTTCACTCAATAATCATATGAAAAAGTAAAACCCAACCAGCAATAATTAACATGATTAAAGGTTTCTGACAATTTTCCACAGATATGAAACTGCTCAGCAAAAATAATGACCTCACCACAGAAAGCTGTTGTGGCCAATCGGCTTCTTTCTAGCGGCGGGGCCCATTTAGCCCAGATCCCGTGGCATGCTGGGTAAGACACACCCTGAGCAGAAGTGACAATGACAGTAGATGAAGTCATAGACTATAATCAGAGCACTGCTGTGCTTTAGTCACAGAAAACCCAGATGACCTACTGTACTGTCAAAACATGCAGAAGAGAGCAAATACTGTGCAGTATGAAACACTGTAGGAGATGTTACTTTTAAAAGTGACACATAATATTGTGGTAAGTTATGTAATATATATATATATTTATATTGTGTTTACCTCCACCAGCCCCTGTAGTATCCTCACTAAGATCACACAGCTGAAGTGAATCCGTGCTGCTGTGGGAATCATCATATTCAGGACAGACGTGGCCACGACTGCAAAGCCAAAAACTCTGAGAAACAGAGAGAGAGAAACATCAACAGTGTTTTATTCATTCTGTTCAGTGTGATTTAATGACTGGATCACTGACCTGTTGGCGGCAAATTTCTGACAGATAAAGCCTCCAGGAATCTGAGTGACGATATATCCCCAAAAAAATGATCCATGAATCATTCCTACAGTCTCTGGATCCCAGGTGAACTGAGCTTTCTGAAACACAGACACTTCATCACTCAGTTTAACGAACAAATTAAAATATAGAACAAAAAAATTATATAATGCATAAAACAATACTGAAACTGCCTTAAATTGTAATATTGCTATTATTAATGAAATGCACTAAATAAATCAAATGTGTATTTAGCAAAAATAAAATAAAATACAAACTAATTAGTTGAGTCGTGACAATATTGTAGCTTAACACATGCATCATAACGTTTCATATACTACTTTAGTATGCAATGAGTAAATATTGTACAGTATGCAACACTGTTGGGAAATGTTACTTTTAAAAGTAACACATTATAAATGCATTACTCATGACAAATAAGTCATGTTACATTGCTGCAAATAACAAGCACAGTTGTTTTTTTTCGTTTACCAGAAGTTTTTGCATTGCCTCAAGTATGATTCAATTGTAATATGTTGATTTTAATAACAAAATGGATCAAATAAATCAATGCACACCACATTAAGCAAAAATAAAATATATGCCAGCAACATTTTGACGTTTTTGCAGTGACTTACGTATGCTTCAATTGTAATATGTTGCTTATAAAATGCATCAAAAAAACAATGTGTTCTGTATTAAAGAATTAGTTCACTTTCAAATGAAAATTACCCCAAGATTTACTCATCCTCAAGCCATCCTAGGTGTATATGACTTTCCTCTTTCTGATGAACACAATTGGAGTTATATTAATAAATATCCTGACGCATCTTCTGAAGTGTAAAAAAAAATATCCAGAACGATCCAAAATATACGGAACGAACGCAGCGCCAGTTACTTTTTTTCCATAAGTTGAATAGGGAAGGCGTAGGACATACAGTGTAAGCTTTTTGAAGAATATGAAAGTACGGTTTTGGCGGAAGCACTTGGAAGGCGATCATTTGTTTATATAAAGCATATACATTTACATTTTTTTCCGAAAATGACCGATCGTTTCGCAAGATAAGACCCTTATTCCTCGTCTGGTATTGTTTAAAGCCCTTTGAAGCTGTACTGAAACTATAATTTTGACCTTCAACCGTTTGGAGGCCATTGAAGTCCATTATAAGGAGAATAATCCTGGAATGTTTTCATCAAAAACCTTAATTTCTTTTCGACTGAAGAAAGAAAGACATGGGCATCTTAGATGACATGGGGGTGAGTAAATTATCACACTTTCTTCGTAACTTGAATACGGAAGCCGGGCAGGAGGAAGCTTGATATTTTACTCCATAACTTGTTAAATATGGATATTATTTTTACACAAACGCATCGTTTTGCTTCAGAAGGCCTTTATTAACCTCCTGGAGCCATGTGGAGTACATGTTTATCGCTGATCCCGTTCACTGCCATTATAAAGCTTGGATGCATCAGGAAATGTATTAATATAACTCCGATTGTGTTCATCAGAAAGAAGAAAGTCATATACACCTAGGATGGCTTGAGGGTGAGTAAAGCTTGGGCTAATTTTCATTTGAAAGTGAACTAATCCTTTAATTCTAATTTACAACTTACAAGTTAGGTGTCAGCGCCACCTTTTGGGCAAAATTTGTAAAGTGCACATTGTAAAGCGTAAAGTGTCGTTAAAATACAGCCTCTCTTTCTGTTTGATGTCAAACGGTTTGTCATACCTAAATATCTTTTAATATCATTTGAGCAGTGTAGTTGCAAAATTATCTGGCACAAAGATCTGATAAACTGAATGGGGAATTTGAAAATGTATGAAAAAATGTAGAAAATCTAGTTGGAAATTGAAAAATTGAAACTGACATGACTCAAGGAAACAGAAATGTTGTATCAACTGAGTTGACAAACTATAAACTAAAACATGAAATCGTAAGCTGACATTAGCTATGTTTCCATCCACCTATTTTTTGCATATTTAGCGATAACTAATAAAAAATGCTGGATGCGCATAAAAAACGTATGCACTTAATTGAGGTGGATACATTTTTTTATCCAATTAAAAGACATGCATATAAACTACGATGGAAACACAGAATAAATCCCTCGATGTGCAACAAAAAAAACCCATGTGCCTCAACAGAGGATGTGATTGGATAACTGGACTTACCAGCGGACCAATCGCATCACAGCATCTCAAATGTTGATTCTGAAATGCCTGATCCAAAGTCTGTCATCAAAATGATTTTATATAAATATGTCCCAAAACTGTTTTGCATGATTGCGGTTGCAAACACCAGCATCTGAAGCAATTTCGTCTCTGAACTCTGAGATGCAAGTGATTTATGATGGAGGAAAACGAGCAATTACAGCAACTTCCATTATTATTACAGATATTTTACACCAATTTTCTTAGGAAGTGACGATGTTGTTCTCTTGAACACATGGGATGAAAACGCTGCTTTATTCACAAATGTTTTATGAGATATTCCAGTTTTGCGCATAAGTTAAATTCGCAACTTTGAATGGAAATATAGTGAAACTAAAGGGTTCAAGAAAAACACCAAATTTGAATGGAAAATCCTGAAAAAGTTGAGGGAGTCCACAGTTCTGAATTTTGAAACTTACCACAATGTATGGCTTGCCTTCTCTATAGACGGTGTGGTTGTTCACCATGCTAACGACGGCCACACCCAGGTTACAGCGGATACCGAATGAGATACAGAATCCCAGGCCTGACAATATAGCGATGATGTACCGCCGCGGCAGGCCAAAACACGTGCAGTCCACCACCGGAAGCTCCTTCTCCTCCTGGAGCTCCGGACGACCCTCCGCCGACAACTCAATCGTCTCTCCATTCTCCTGACGCTTCTCTAGAACCCTGACAAACACAGACATCAAACACATTTGGGTCTTTAAACTGTTTCATGCACCTCTAAAGCCTTCAGACTTCAGGATCAGCTGCCTGTGGAAAAGAAAACTGAGAAAAATCTCTTTAATATCTCAGTTGTTTCTCCCTAGACAGCAATGAGAGAGCTGGAGGCTTCTGCTGAAGACTCTCGATTCTGAGGTTCTCCTGAGATCAACAGATTTATCAAGAAACCAGAGTATGATCTCAAACATTTTTTCCAAGATATACTCTGAGCTGCTACACACTCAATTATTATGGCTAAATTTAATATTTATGTATTTGAACAGCATATAATATTTCCATCCATTTGGATTACACAGATTCAGCACAAACTAATAAATGTAATGCGACGCGTCAGTCATATATAAATGAAAAGAGTATGAAACAGGTCAGATTTCTGTAATAGTACTAATAAACTGTTAAATATGCAAGAACCGGGGTCATATTATTATTATCGATCATTAAACCCAATCTCATACATTTTAATTAACTGAATATTGCTTGTTCCACAGCTATCCATATAATATTAACCATGTTCATATTTATTTAAGTGAATAAATGTTTTCACCATGAACATGTAAGCAATTTGAATAAATTAATGATAAATTATGCAATGATTTTTTAAATGCAGAAATCTTACATGTTTCATTTATGTATGACTGACGAATATGCATCACAATAAGTTTATTAGTTTGTGTAATCCAAATGGATGGAAATTTTATATGCAATTCAAATACATATGCACATTAATAATTAATTTGCACAGCAATAATAAATGTATAGCTCTAAACTCTACAGTATGACAATTTCCATATGCGTCTGTTTTTATTTCTGCTAAGGAACTTCTCGTACTTAATAATAAAACTGAAAAAAAGTCTCCTGAGCTCTGAAAGAGCAACTCCTGAGCAGAATTTTCCTCTTAAACTACTGCAGCTTTATAGAGACATTTTATAAGGCATTTTAATAGTGAAAATTCTCATTTAAAACCAAGTTTTGGATGTTCAACGGAGCTCATGAAACAAAAATAAGATGCAGAAGTGAAACGCTTCCCAGTTCACATTCATAATGAACCAATCTGTCACATCTAATCCAGATTAAACACACAATAACATGCTATGAGAGCAGCAGTTTCCTGACCACAAACATCACAGAATCACATTAAAGGATTAGCTCACTTCAGAATTCAAATTTCCTGATAATTTACTCACCCCCATGTCATCCAAGATGTTTATGTCTTTCTTTCTTCAGTCAAAAAGAAATTAAGGTTTTTGAGGAAAACATTCCAGAATTTTTCTCCATATAGTGGACTTCACTGGGATTCAACGGGTTGAAGGTCCAAATGTCAGTTTCAGTGCAGCTTCAAAGAGCTCTACACGATCCCAGACGAGGAATAAGAGTCTTATCCAACAAAACGATCAGGCATTTTCTAAAAAAAATGCAAATTGATATACTTTTCAACCACAAATGCTCGTCTTGCACTGCTCTGCGATGCGCCAAGCGTTACGTAATCACGTTGGGAAGGTCACGCGTCATGTAGGCGGAAGTACCGCGGTAGAGCGAAAAACTCCATCTCATTTTCTCCTCCAACTTCAAAATTGTCCAACATTGTTGTTTTACCTTTTTTTGTAAAGGTCGTTTGAGTTAGTCTTTGCACGGTCGCTTGACCTTTCCAACATGTTTACGTAATGCGTAGAGCATCGCAGAGCAGTGCAAGATGAGCATTTGTGGTTAAAAATATATACATTTGCATTTTTTTAGAAAATGGCCGATCGTTTTGCTGGATAAGACCCTTATTCCTCGTCTGGGATCGTGT
Organism: Mylopharyngodon piceus; assembly: GCA_039654765.1. Classification (NCBI taxonomy): domain Eukaryota; kingdom Metazoa; phylum Chordata; class Actinopteri; order Cypriniformes; family Xenocyprididae; genus Mylopharyngodon; species Mylopharyngodon piceus. The sequence goes on along the minus strand of CM077444.1, from coordinate 1,733,230 downwards.
AGAGCTCTTTGAAACTGCAATTTGGACCTTCAACCCATTGGTCCCTGTTAAAGTCCACTATACGGAGAAAAATCCTGGAATTTTTCCTCAAAATCCTTAATTTCTTTTCAACTGAAGAAAGAAAGAAAGACATAAACATGTTATATGACATGGGGATGAGTAAATTATCAGGAACTAAGTGAATTTCGTCATTCTGATCCTGAATGATGAAATAACCTTCATACACTACATGGTTGAGTATAGTGCATAAGTACATAGTGTATAAATGCATAATAGTGTGACATTTGGGACACAACTTTAGTGAAGTAACAGCACAATAATTTCCTCAACAAGACACATGATTTGAGGAATCATTCATGTTAGAGGTTTGAGCACATCAGTAACCCTAATATGAGCAGGAATAATAGCAAAGCTTGACTTAAAGACCACAAAATGAATTGAAATTTCATATCAGATGTGTCATAGATCTGGCCTTTGGTACGAGTAGCTTTAATAAAGTAGTGAACGTCCATCTGAATCTCTCATCAGTAAGTACAGACAGCACAACGCTCTCATACCGTCAGGTTACAGCACCACTGCAGCTGTACTTCAGCGCTGATGAAATAATAATGTTCCTCAGAGCCTGAATTATTGATCAAACCTTCTATTTTAGTCTTTTTCTGCCTCTCTTCTCCCTCCCCCTTCATCCATCCATTCTTCCCTTCCGTTCTTCTAAATCAGTTCATCCAGTTCTATTCATCCCATCTACACTGAAAAAAATACTTTTAAACAATTGGCACCCAGAAATTGCTAGTAAATTTCACAAATAATTACAAAGAAATGCCATTGAATTAAGCATGAAATTTTGAAGTAGAAAGAATGAAAGTGTTCTCTTGTAAAACGCACTCCAATAACTTCGAGTGTGTTTATAGAGGTAAATAGAGATTTTGATGTATTTGACTAAGATGATTCAATTCAATTCAATCATCTCAGTCAAATACATCAAAATGAGATGATGAGGCTTAGTCATTCAGATGTGTAGCAGTACTATGACAGATAAAATTAAATTAAATTAAATTAAAAATTTAAAAAAATAAAATAAAAACATAAGATGAAAAATTAAACAAAAATTAGAAATGTTACTTAGGCAACAAACTGAAATAAGTTTAAGCTGAGGCACTGCATTGTAAAAAAGAATTGTTGGTTTAACTTAAAAAAGTAAGTTACCTGGTTGCCTTAAAATTTTGAGTTCATTAAAATTAAATAATTTGAGTTCATACAATGAAGGCGATTGGTTTAATCAACAGAAACTCAAAATATGTTATCTGAACCAAATTAATAATCTAAGTTGATTTGACAAAAGAAAAAATGTTGTGGTAACACAACATGGAAATACAGAATAAATAGCAAACTGAACAAAAAAAAATATATATACCTAAATAGCAAAGAAATGACAAAAGCACATAACTAAAATATTAAAAATTAAACTAAAATTAAAACGAACACTAAAAATATAAAAAGAAAAGTTAACTGAAAATATTAATATTAATAAAAACTATAAATAATACTATGCAGAGGAACTAGGGAGTATATTTCGATTTGTTCTCTTATTATTTTTCTTATTAATTTGCAGAAATTCTCAATTCTTACACATTTCAGTGTTATTTCAGTTCTACCTGCCTGTCACAAAAAACAAATCGAACTGTTTCTGGTCACTTTATGCGTCAGTCAACCAACGTCAGGGTTTAAATCAGTGGTTCCTGTCCAGAATAAACCTCAAAGTGAACCAGACTTTCTGCTAGCGAGACACTTTTGCCCTTACACTTATTTTGGCTTCGGTCCGCTGCAGTATTGTGAGGTTAAGTGCTTTGCTTAGGGCTCGTACAGCACAAAACATACAAAGAACCATTTTAACCACAATGGTGAAAAGAAAAAGCACAAAAGCCACACACGCACGGCATCATCAAACGAGCAGACAAGTTTCTATCACAGCCGAGGAGAGTGTTTTGGCCAATATAATAACCTGTAGATCTCATTTGATATGATTACAGAGGAATCGATACTCAAGTAAGAGAATTGAGCTTTTAAATGGCCGTTTATACGTAACAACATCCTCACATTGTCCAGGAAGAACTAACAGTTTAATGACACTGTCCAGTCCAGTAATAGCAGCCGTGACGTGGACGACCGTGATGACATGTGGGCCTTTCCAGGCGAGAGAGAGAGAGAGAGAGAGAGAGAGAGAGAGAGAGAGAGAGAGAGAGAGAGGATTTAACTAGCAGCAGGTTAGTTGGAGATCTATTTCAGGACTGGATTTAGATGTTAAAGACTGCTCAAAATCCAGAGAAACAGACAGAGAGAGAGTGAGATTGTGTTTTTCCCAGTATGCTAATATGACAGTTCAATGAAAGTTGATTTGATCCTTACGAATATAAACACTGATTAAATTAATAAAATATTCATCTGCATATATCATCATTTAAATATGAAGGCTTTTTGCCCTTGGGGATAAAAAAATAGCAGCGTACTTTACTTCATCAATCTTTAATCACAATTTTACTGCAATTTTCTGCAGGAAACTATAAAAGCATCAAACGCCTTCAATATTCCTGTAATTATTCCATTGACATTGAAGAGTCGATTATAATATTAAATATTGAATGTCATTAAGTATTAATTGACTCATTAATACTTAACCAGTATTAATTAGAAGACAATATTTAACGATTTACTGCTGAAACAAAGGTCAGAATAGTCATTTCGTATTCAGTTCACTATCTTTTTTGCTTTATCTAACAATATCCATGTTAGTTCACTTTAATAAATCTTTTTCACTGAATTACACTCTAAAATGCATTATTTAAAGTTCTTCTGCACTACATAATGTTTGGTTTTCCAATTTATAACAGGAACATTGTGAGGGAAGTGTATAGGCTATTATTAATTTAAAATCATTTTATAATTTAATATTCTCAGAAGTAGGTTTAGCTGACAAAAAAATAAGGTACAACAGTGAAAGTGTCACAAAAACTGGGATGATAAATGCAGAAAATCTTAAAATTGCAGCAAAATACTGTAAATGCTATAATAAAAAATGCCATAGATACTGAAAAATATGCATTTACATTATACCCTCTAAAAAATCCTGGGTTAAAAACACCCCAGTGACTGGTTTGTTTTAACCCAGCGGTTGGGTTAAATGTTCGCCCACCGTGCTGGACAGTTTTATTTAACCCAACTATTGTTTAAAAAATACTATATGTCTGTCTTAAAATGAACCCAAAATAGGTTGGAAATTAAAAATCAGACACATAATTACTAGAGGTGACAATAATAATCAAAAGTCTAACATTTATTAATAAGCAATTTAATAAATGTTTATTGTTCATCAAACTTATTAATAAATGTTAATTTCCAACATATTTTGGGTTCATTTTAAGTGAGCAATACAGTCATTTTTAAATAACAGTTGAGTTACCCAGAAGGCTGGGCAAACATTTAACCCATTCGCTGGGTTTGTCTATTTTCAACCCAACTTGGGCATTTTAGGCTACATTAAGGTCAGATATATCTATACAATTGAACAGTATTTTAAATTATCATTAGGCTTAAAGTAACAAACACCCTATCAAGTGTAGGCTATTTTTCAAAATCTGGGCATCTTTGCATGATGCAGAACGGAAGTGGTCACCTGACAGGTGAAATGTGACGACACAAACCGGACAAGAGTCGCTATTAATAGAGTCCAGTCGAGTTAATCTGTTCGCGTTAATAAAGACACCCACATGCATACACACTAGACAAACAACTACACAAATGAGGATCTCTTCAACTTGTGATGACACTGAAACAAGCACCAAAGCATTGAAAGACTGACTTACACCATGTCTTTATCTTCTATATGACTATATAATGTGTTCACGGTCATGTACCGCAGGTCACCTGCTCTAATCCCACCGGCTCCATCTACACGCTTATTTTTACAATATATGTTCTGATAAACAGCAACTATGCTAAATTGTTTTTTGTTTTTTTTTTAAATCAGAATTAGACCTCGTTTAGCTCTATTTTAATGCTTTAAACATGCAGAATTAGACATTGCACTGTTAATATGAACACATAAACCGCCTTTGGCATTTTTGTAAGAGTTAAATGAAGTTTTTTTTGTGCCTCTTACCGGTTTATCCTTCCAAGTGTCTTCGCCGCTGCTGCTTTAAATCGCTCAGGTCGGACCTCCATCCTCTACAACTCCACCGCGGGACCGACCGGGACTCTGCGCGCTCCTGCTCTCCTGCGCACAAGCGCTCACCTACCCCCCTTCCACACACACACACACACACACACACTAATACTCTCCCTCACACAGACACGCGGGCGCGCATGCACCCATACACACATACATAAACTTCAGATACTTAAAGGACGATAACTATAATAGTTTTAACAATCGTTTTAATTCTATGAGAACAATGAAGTACAGAAAGGAATGATATCGTTGGAATCACTTCAGAACGATTCTTTCCCGCTTATCAACATTGACAGCCAATCAGAATCCACACTGAGCGCGGGCATTTAAAATGGCAGACGACAAAACTACAGCGTGCGCTTATATTAATCAAACCATTATCGTGTGTTGGTGTGGACGCTAAGATAGTTGTCGTTCTTGTTCGTACGATAACGATAAAAATGTAGTTGTAAAAATCGTTCTAAATTTAAAAGAAGAGAGTCTACACCACAACTATAACGAGGAACGATATCGTTAGAATCACTTTTCCAGCTTATGATCGATAAAAACACTGGCAGCCAATCAGAATCCAATCTGCTTTAAAGCGCTCGAGCATTTAAAGGGATAGTTCACCCAAAAATGAAAATTCTGTCATCATTTACTCACCCTCAAGTTGTTCCAAACCTGTATAAATTTCTTCATTCTGCTGAACACAAAGGAAGATATTTGCAAGAATACTGATCTCGCCCCCCCACTGACTACCATAGTATTAATTATTCCTACTAAATGGGGCGCGAGATCAGTTTGGTTACTGACATTCTTCCAAATATCTTATTTTGTGTTCAGCAGAACAAAGAAATTTATACAGGTTTGGAACTACTTGAGGGTGAGTAAATGATGACAGAATTTTCATTTTTGGGTGAACTATCCCTTTAAAGCGACAGACGACAAAACTACAGCACGCTAGTGCGTTGGTGTGGGCGTAAATATAGTTATCCTTAAACATAATTCCTGGAATGACACTCCCAAAGGAATCAACTCTTGGAGAAAAGCCAGTGGTACAAGACAATAAAACCAGCATTAGTGAGTCTAAACAACCTAATTTTGCGAGTTGCATCAACGAAATGTTGTTATAGATTCAGAGAAACAGTTTTATTAGTTAAGTGGAGTTGTAGACATGCTGTGGTTGTGTTTTGGGGTTGTAATGAACATGGGTGGAGGTCTGGTGTCCATGTGTGTCACTGTCCAAGGTGCTGAAATGAGATTAGAGTAAATCTGCAGGAGTGAAGAGCCGGCGTGCTCACACGACTTAAACCCTCCATGTGTGTGTGTGAGTGAGATCACCCCGATCCCTAACCCTTGCATACATGCACACTAGCTGTCTATTTTTAATCCATAAGGCAAATAAGATGCGAGACACTTAGTGGACACAATATGCCACTACAAACAACAACTCAAGAACGCGAGCTGTGAATGTGCCAAGTAGGGCTTGATGTTTTGTTGGTCCTGGAACAACATTCCTATCAAACATACTTAATCATAACCACACTGTAAAAAAGAATTGTTGATTTAACTTAAAAAAGTAAGTTACTGATTGCCTTAAAATTTTGAGTTCGTTGAAATTAAAAATTTGAGTTCATACAATGAAGGCGATTGGTTTAATCAACAGAAACTCAAAATATTATCTTATCTGAACCACATTAATTATCTAAGTTGATTTGACAAAAGAAAAAATGTTGTGATAACAAATCACGAACATATTTTTTTACAGTGCATTAACTAACCGTGAAAAACAAGACGGATATGGTGAAAATCAATCTAAACAGGAAGTCTAACGTTCCTAAAATTTGATTGTCTGATAGGAATTTTGATTCTGTGACACGTTATTTCTGGCAATTACAAGAGCAATTACAAGTAAACAAAACAGGTTTATAAAACTAGAGAACTGATATACTAGGGCGTAATTGAAGCTAAAGGCCAATATTTTCTAATAAAATAAATTAATTAATTAATTAACAGCTAGACAAAGATGATCCAATTTTTTTTTAAAGAAAGTGATACTTTTATTCAGAAAGGACACATTACATTAATGATAAATAACAATTTAAAAAAAAATCTTACTGACACCAAAGTGTTTTATCGTCCAATGATAATTCATTTATTTCAAAATACATTAATGTTAATGTATACAGCTTATATTAAATATTAACCTTCATTAATAAATGCTGTAAAAATTGTTTGCTGTCATTTCATTTCACCAATACCTAATGTTAACCAAATGAACCTTATTGTAAAGCGTTACCAAATTTTGTTTACAAGAGCAGATGCAGCTGAGCCAAACTGTGTTCTGTTAATTTGAACAGTATAGTTTGGATTTTATTTACTTGTTTACTTATTGATTGTGAATTTTAAAATCCCATTCCATTCTGTTCCAGTTCATGCTATTCAAATAATTAAATCCTTAAAGAATAGAATTTTCCAATCACAATATCTTTGAGGAATGTTACATTCTGTACATTAATATCAAAGGAAATTAAAAGAATAGAATAGAAAACAACAAAACAGAAATGAATAGAATATAACAGAACATAAGTGAACAACAGAATAGAAAGCAACAGCACAGAAAATAAATGAACAACAGAAAGAACAGAAGAGAATGGAACAGTGAACATTCTAAACATAAAATATTTAAGAAATGTTACATTTTTCATATTAATAGCAAAGAAAATGCATAAAAAAGAACTAATAGAACACAACAGAACAAAAAAGAAATTAACAGAACATACTAGAAAACAGAAGTAAACAATAGAATAGAATAGAATAGAGAGAACATTCATATCATTAAATCTTTAAAGAATGTTACATTCAGCATAATAACAGCAGCCCTGCATTGAAATCTGGAGAGGTTATTGTTTGCAGCAGAGGTTATAAAAGCCGTATAATATGTCAGAGGTCACGCCACTTTTGCATACAGCTGTAAATTGAACCCTCACACACACACACACACACACACACACACACAGGAAGAGTCACAGCGGGCGTGTGGACGGTCTCAGAGGAAGCTCTTCTCCAGATCCTGGGCTGAAATAGTTCTAAGAGGCGGCGGTCTGGACAGAGAGAGCGAGTGAAAGGGAGATGCTCGCTGAGGAGGTGAAAGAGGAGGAGGGAGAGTGATTATTGAAGGAGTGTCAGAGAGAGAGCCGTAACTCCCTCCGCCTTTCTCCATCCTCTGCTGCATCCATCCCTCCATCACATAACCCGAAAACACCGACGAGGACGAGCTGCTCAGATCCAGAGCGATATCTGACAGAGAACGACACAGATTAGAAAACACGTTGGCAACTCGTCATTATGTGTGTGTATTATTATGTATTATTAATTATGTGCATTATGTATTATTAATCTATCTGGAGCTACTGAAAGAATAGATAATGTACGCAAATAAGCATTAAAAAGCACACACGACTTTTAAGTGAAATAATTATTTTTAAATTTGATTAAACTTTACATCAATACTTTGCAATACAGCATGAATTAAAAAGACAATCAAGTTCTTTAAAGAGCTTGTTGCAAAGCATTCTGGGACTGTGACAGATTAATGCCACTATCTAAAAAGTCAACCTAAAAAGTTGTCACTAAGATTTGGAACAAAGCATATGTTTTGTAATGTCAGTGTGTGTTATGATTTTTATATCAGGGATCTAAGTAGGGTGTGTGTGTGTACCAGATTCATGTAGCTGAGTGTGTGAATAAATGTTTTTGGAGTAGAAATGGTTGTAGATGCAGTAAACCACAGCCATCAGCGTCAGAGTTCCTGCAGCAGCAGCGATGAACACACCCAGTTTGTTGCTGTTCTTCATCAATTGAGCATCTGTCAGTAGAAAATACACAGTGTTTATCTTTAATTGGGACCTATAATGCCTATAAGTCTCTGGTGTCCCCAGAATGTGTCTGTGAAGTTTCAGCTCAAAATACCCCACAGATCATTTATTATAGTTTGTCAAATTTGCCCCTGTTTGGGTGTGA
>CM077444.1:1697500-1720000 GCA_039654765.1 Mylopharyngodon piceus | reverse complement strand
TCATCAACAGAGACGAAACACTGGCTGCTCCGTTAGGACCACACAGTTTAAATAACACCGATGGCTCACAGCCATCATAAAACACCTTTATGTAAAAATCATCATTACTAAACCAGCAGGACCATCAGTAACCAAATGATTGGACCATTGTAACTATAGTGTTACACATTTAGCATTCACCTGGACCCAGCAAACGCATGTGTGGCTCAGCAGTACCATCATTATACGTCTACTTAAAGCAACAGTTCACTCCAAAAAAGAAAACGGTCATCAAAGTCGTTATTCCAGGTGCATATAAACAAAGTTTTCAATGTTTAAACCAGGAAGTAAAAAGGTGGAAGGCAAGATCTTCACACATACATTAACTATTGTATGGCTTCAGAAGACTTTGAATATAACGCACAATCTGTTTTGGAGCTCAAAAGATGTCAATTACTGTTTTACAGAAAAGAGCAACGCACACAACTGGCGAGAAGATGATATATAATGATCTGAATGACATAAAGAAGATGACAGAATCTTCTTTTTGGGGTGAACTAACCCTTTAAAGTCAGTTATTTTTGTGCCCATCTGTATGCATGTACACATAAAAATGATTGTTGCCAACAGCAAAGGACTACAATAAAATGATCTTGATTGAAATAGATCCATCACAGATGTCAGTTTCTTCCCTCTCGTTTTCTCATAATACACTTGATTCGTGACATTCAATGTGGCCGTTTTGCAAATGTGAATCATGGTTTCCCTCGAGCAGGGGGTGAAAAGTGTCGAGAGGGGTCAGGTCCATGTCTGTAGTGGCACACGGCTCGTATCTCGCCTCAGTGTCTGTGGGCGCCTTGTCGAGCCGCTCGAGGAGGAGGGAATGCAGGTATCCGATCGGAACGGGAAGGAACGCAACAATGATGAGTGTGATCAGGACAGCAAGAGCCCAACCAGGATAAGGGAGAACTTCTTTAGACGCCTGAGAGAAAAGTACAAAAGCAATGTTAACCAAAGTCATAGACATAAGAAATAAGTCAAGTTTTTCTTTTTTTTCTTTTTTTCTTTTTTTTTTTTTAATAAAAGGCATTTATTGAACCTTTAGCAAAACCTAAAAATGTGTTTGCATATGCATGCGAGTTCTCATATAGTGAGAATATGGAGTTCAAACACCCTCGATTCACAGGATTAACTGAGCAAAAATAAGCAATTTGGAGCAAATGCTGATATTTATAAGGCTAAAAAGTAAAATGAAATTCTGATCGCTTGTAATGTAAATCAATTAAATTTTACAGTATAGCAGATACTTGCATAAAATGCATATAAATATCAGTCATCACTCTGTATCTGCCAAATGTCTTAGTAAGACGATATTTAAATGCTTAGTTTTATGATCAAAGCTCTGTAGTTTTAAAACATAATGCAGTGCAATACAATGATGATTGAGAGATGAACAAATAAACCTTCCTCAAAAGCCTGTTGGATCATAAGGGGCTTTCGCACCGGAGGAACCTTTTCATAGTTCCTAGAACTATTGGCTGAAGTACCCGGATTCTGCCGTGTTCGCACCGCAGGAACTAGTAATGATTTTAGTTCTAGGAACTCCTTTTGGGGGAATTAAATTAGCTCCTACTTCGTACGTAGTTACGTAAGTGTACGTTGATTGGTCAAACGCATGTCAAACAGTGGCACCCGGCATTTTTAAAAAACCATGTAAACATATTTACTTCACGAACATGGAAAACAGCGATAACGGCATTTACCTGCTGTCTGCAGGGTTGTGTTTTTTTCTCCGCCTCAATGATATGTAATACTGAAAGTTGTCATATGAGATTTCATCTCTTAGCCCCACTTTTTGCTCTTTCAGTCGTGTAAATTATGCGTTTACATTCCATCTCCATTATCACCCTTGACATACAACAAACAGCTCCGATCACGGCATCCTCCATCCACCGGTTTTCAGTGTTTGTAAATGCCGCATTTAAAGATGCCGCTGTCGGACGCTTCAGAGTTCCTATTCCCGGTGCGAATGCAACCAGGAACATGGCCCGGGGGAGAAATTAGTTCTCGGGGAACTATCCTAGTGGCTGGTTCCTATAACTGAGTTCCTAGAACTATTCGGTGCGAAAGCCCCTATAATTTGAAAGTTACATTTGAACATGATTTTTCTAAAAAATGATAATCAAAGTAACATGATACTCAAGTAAACGAAGTTGCTACAGTCCAGTAAATGTTCAACTAGAAATATTACTAACACTATAAAAGTTATTCTTATGTTTACTTGATAAAAAGATTTCACAGCAATAAAAAAAAAGTGAAGCATGAGCTAAAGGTGGACGTTTGTACAATTATACTAAAAGGCCTTTTACTTGCTAAAAAAGTATAAACTACCAATCGGGTTTTTCTACAAAGTTTTGATCATGTTAATAATTTAGCGGCCTTAGAAATGAGCATATTAAATATATTACAGTAGCTTTAAAAGGGTTAAAGTTTAAGGTAATGGTTTATTTATAAGAGCATGCATGTTATTTTACCTTTTCTCTATTCCAGGCAGTGTATGTAGGGCGCTCCAAGATCATCTTTAGCAGACTGGCACCCAAGAGCCCCAGCATAGCAATTGGACACACGTACTTCCACAGGTACTTGTACACCACTGGAACCGGCCGATTCAACATCTGTTTCAGGTCCTCTAAAAACCTGCATTAAAAAATACATCTCGTTTATGCATTAAATCACATAACAAAACACTTCTACTGAAGCACTGAAGGTCTGCGATACCTGTCCGCTCCATAAACCCAGGCGACGCTGATGGTCTGAAAGATGACAACGATGATGAGCGGAAGTGTGGCGGAATAATCATCGAACATCGTCACAAAGTAGTTTCCACAGCGCTGAGTGAACATTAGACCGATCAGAAAACCCACCGCACAGCTGCACGCTGACAGAGAGAAAAAACACAAAATAAAGATTAAACAGAACAATCACATTCTAACTACAACAATACTGATGAAATCTAAAAAACACAACTTAAACAAGAGTCAAAACAGAGAGTTACCTGTGAAGAGGAGTTTGTGATTGCGTAGTGTCTTAAAGGTGTCTGTTAGTGGTGTCAGTATTCCGGCCATGGTGCCGAACATGGTGGACAAACCCAGATTGAGCAGCATGAGGAAGAACAGTGCAGACCAGAAAGGACTCCCGGGAAACAACGTCATGGCTTCCGTGAACGCTATGAACGCTAAACCTGTTCCCTCAACACCCTGAGAGAGAGAACACAAACATAACTTCAATGTGAGACTCACTTTAGAAATGAGAATAACCAGAGAAATGGCCTTTTCAGACTTTATTCATTTCCATTACTTTATTTTTATAGGCCTGGAAATCATATTTTTGGGTAACACTTTATTTTAAGGTGGCGTAGTTACACGTTACTACATGTACTTACTATAATAATAACTGTAAATTGTGCATAATTACAAGTAACTAGAGTTACCCATACAGTAACTCCAGTAAGTACATGTAGTTCATTAATATTACTCAGTAAGTATGATTAATGTAACTAAGTCACCTTAAAAAAAAAATAAATAAATAAAGTGTAACCTATTTTTGATATCCCCTGCCCTAGCAACCCCCAAAACATTCCAGCAATGCCCTAGCAACCCCCCAAACATTCCAGAAATGCCCTAGCAACCCCAAAACATTCCAACAATGCCCTAGCAACCCCCCAAACATTCCAGCATTGTCCTAGCAACCCCCCAAACATTCCAGCATTGTCCTAGCAACCCCCCAAACATTCCAGAAATGCCCTAGCAACCCCAAAACATTCCAACAATGCCCTAGCAACCCCCAAAACATTCCAGCAATACCGTAGCAACCCCCAAAACATTCCAGCACTGCCGTAGTAACCCCCAAAACATTCCAGCACTGCCGTAGCAACCCCCAAAACATTCCAGCACTGCCGTAGCAACCCCCAAAACATTCCAGCACTGCCGTAGCAACCCCCAAAACATTCCAGCACTGCCGTAGCAACCCCCAAGACATTCCAGCACTGCCCTAGCAACCCCCAAAACATTCCAGCAATGCAACTGCATTGCGAGTTTTGCATCACTCACATTTTCATCAGAAAATGTAGCTCCATATAATGTATGTATTAAGTACCTGTTTCAATTCATCCTCCAGGCTGCAGGCGGTGATGTTGTAATCAGGGATCTTCAGATGCTGGCCCTGAATCCTGTACCAGTTTTCATACTCATTCAATGTGATGCTCTTCACATCTGAAGCATTGATGCGGAGGTCAGGAAGATAAGTGTTGGATATCGCGTTCAGATTACTGCAACATACACAACCATTCACCTAAGCATCTTAAAGCTTCATTAAATTATATTTAAAGCATTAAAATAATTTCACCATCGTTAAGCAGTAGGTAACCATTTTAACGCTTTGTAGCAATAATACACAAATCAAATGGTGCATGTTAGATATTTTACAACACAATTTGTTAAAATATATTTGAAGATCAAACAATCCCAAATCATTTTTTTGTAACTTGCATACTGACCGTTTGACACACTCAGTGGCGATGGATTTGGCTCTGAAGCCCAGCACAGCAAACACCACCAGCGTGGCCAGCACAGACGTCATGAAGTTGACGCCGGACACAGTGAATGCGTCGCGATGGCAGTTGTTGTTCCGCGGGTTGTAGGAGGAGTACGCGATCACAGAACCAAAACCCAAACCCAGAGCGAAGAAGACCTGAGTCGCCGCCTGACGCCACACCTGAACGTCAGCCCAGATCTCCAGCTGAGAGAAATGAAGTTTGTTTAAAATCACTTAGGGAAATCGACTGTGAGCTGCTACCAAGTTACATTAAACATGTCACACAATAATAATAATAATAAAAAGAAGAAATTAATTTTAAGCAGTGTTTGTCATAGTTTTAGTTAAAAATTAAAACATTTTTGGTAATCGAAAAAGGTTCAATTCAATAAAATATAAATATTTAATGAAAAACTGTTGCCTTGGCAAATTAACTGAAATAATTAAGTTTAAACTGATGTACTAAAATTACAGAACTAAAACTGAAATTATAAATATAAAAGAAAGAAGGAAAATATATATAAAAAAAAAATATATAAAGAATAATAAAAATGACAAGAGTGCAGAAAATTACTAACACTAAAATAAAAACTGAAAATATAAAAAAAGGCAATTCAAAATAATAATAAATACTATTTCAGTACATAAATACTACTAAAACAATACTGATTTTTAAATAAATAACATGACAAAACAGAGAAGACACGGTTTTGGTGTCTAATCAATAAATCCTGCCCATATTCTGGAGCTCAACTCAACATAGTGCAGAAAGCAGTCATGTGTTCATCTACGTACTCTGGGGTAAAACATGAATTTGATGCCCTCAGATGCTCCATCCAGCGTCACACCTCTGATCAGGAAACACAGCAGCACCACGTATGGGAACACGGAGGAGAAATACATCACCTGCACACAACCAATACTGATCAATATCACCAATAATCAAATTACAACACACAATAAACCTAAAGAAAGTTTGATTTAAGAAGCTTGCCATTTTTAAATTATTATATTTTTTAAAATCAATCTTTCTTTGCATTTTTTTTTGGAAAAAAAATTCTCATAGAAATAGTACATTTTTTGTTTTTAATTTTCAATTTTTTTTATTTTAAAAATGCATTTTTTAAAATCAAACTTTCTTTTTTTTTTAAATTAATTTGCATTGAATTAATATTTTTTTTATTTCAAAATTATAATGTATTTTTTAAATACTTGTTGCATTTTTTAAAAATCAAACTTTTAAATAATTATTTTGCATATGAATAGTACATTTTTTAACGCTAATGTGACATCCACGACAAACCCACACTCAGAGTACCTTGCCGGTAGATTTGATGCCCTTGTACATGGCCAGACAAACGATGACCCAAGCGGCCAGCAGACATCCAGTGATGATGGGGTTGAACTCTCCCGTTTCATCAATGGAGTCGGTGATGTCCAGAGCTTTACGGTACCAGAAATACGCTGTGGGAGAGCTGGCGTCACATTCCTTCACCTTCACTATGAGTGAAAACAACAAATGCATCTTTAGTTTCCTTCACATTTCTGGCATCAGTTCCTCAGATCAAATCTGTGAAGTGATTATTACTCCAATTTTATCTTGCATAACACACATACTCCTAATCCTTACCAGTGCTGTTGCCTTCTGTTGGACAGTCTTCCCATGGGAGAGAATACCGAAAAGAGTTTCCCAAGTAAAAAATACTCCAACCGATGATGACATTATAATACAGAGCTACAAAGAAACACACCTGGGAAATAAAAAGAGAAAAGGAAAACCAATGCATTAAAGAGTAAATAAACATTCAATTTAATAAGTGTTATGATAATTTTGTGCAAGTCTGCTAATTAAGTTCACAATTTCAGTATTATATTTTTATCAACGCATTAGGGCTGTGATTAATCGTAATTGATTTTCGATTTTGGCTTCCAATGATTATCAAAACAAGATAATCGTAGTAAAACAATTATTGTGCCGCTGCCATATTCCACGCTTTCGATCCTCCCTAAAATAAGTGAGCGTTGTAAAATGCAGTCCACTGTTGCTAAACTGCAGGATGTGTTTGATATTAAACAGTGTTATTAAAAGTGCATTAAGCTGCAAATGAGACCCTGTTCGACAGACGACTTTCTGTGCGCGCGCTCCAAGTCAGAGCAAATCGAAGATAAGGAAATGGTCTTCAGATACGCACCTAAATGCCTTTTTGGAGAGTATTCACGCAAAAACAGTGGGTTATGTATTAAGTGAACGGACAAAGTTGAGAAAGAAAACGCATGTGTAACAGTATATTGGATCCGTGCAGCTCTTAAAGTGACAGCAGCTTAATATATCTGCTGCTCTCTGTCATTAATGATAAACAACAAAAGACAAAGGAAAAATCACTCACTGATCTTGTCTGAATAACTTAAGTAGCTTTAATAAAGATCAATCTATATGTAATGTGCAGTGTTATTTTACATTTGCTTATTCAATTTTTTATTGTAAACTATTGCTTATCTGAATACCACTGTTAGTACATCTTCCTAAAAAAACTTAAAACTGTTTATTTAATTTGCATTTTCATTCTGTTGTATTTATTTCTCCATTTTGTTTGTAATTAGTTTATTTGTTCTTATTGAATTGCTTACCATTTACTTGTTTAATGGCATTATTTTGAGGACCTTTTTTCTACATTAACCTAGTATTAGTTTTTGCTGAAGTATCGATAATTGTGAAATTTCACTGATATTTAAAATTAACCAAAAATAATCGTGATTATGATTTTTGCCATAATCGAGCGATGCACGTACCAGTGCAACTGACCAATAATGCTAGAGATTACTCACCACACAGCTGGAGTAGCCAATGCCAACCAGTTTTGGAGAAATGTGTCTCCAGACGCCAATGCTGCCCTGTCTGATGCTCTGACCTGCCGCCAACTCCAGGAAAAACAACGGCACTCCAACCAGCACCATCAACACCACATACAGCAAGATGAACGCTCCTGAAAGACATGAAAATGTTTGAAACAGAATGACTGGATAGTCTTTGCATCCAATATTGGCATAATCAAAACGATCTCCTCCACACTCACCTCCTCCGTTCTGATGGCAGAGGTACGGGAACCTCCACACGTTTCCCAATCCCACACTGAATCCGACCTGAGCCAGGAAATATTCCACCTTACTGTCCCAGCCATCTCGGGCCGTTTCCAACACGACCTCCTGCTCGACCCCTAAGCCCAGTTCAGCCTCGCCCCGCTGGTCGTCTGCAGGTAACGGGGGCTTCTCTGACGTCATCTGAGAGAGAAACACAGACTTGTTTTCCATTCAAACAAACCACACAAAGCCACGCCGTTGCTCGGAGGATCTGTCTTTGTTATAAAATATGCTGCTATAAAAATCTAACTTATCTTGTCAGTTGAGTCATAAAACTGCTCAATCACGTGTGCCGCTTATTGTCTGATGGCTATTCAAATTCATTTCCGTCTGAGTAATCAGTCCAAACAAATGATGGAGTAAAAACTACACGAGAAGAAGTGTTGATGTGCACACTGTTTAATCAGTGAAATTAAGATTACTGGATATGGATTTTAAAAACTGCATATCAGTGCAGTTTGCTTATAAAATGCAACATGAAGGCAAAGCACTTCAGGTTCAATTTATTCTTGCATTTGCAAGTTTACAGGTTACTGTATAAAGACAATGATGACAAAGCTTGATATAGTATCTTTCATTGCGCTTCTTTGAACATACAAATTACAACATACTACTGTATATTAATATACTATTAATCAATGTACTATTATCATCATCATCATCAACAATTATAAAAAGACCAGTTACTATAATAATAATAATAAAGTGGTTTAGTATCCAAAACAAAACCGTACAAAAAGTAGAATAAAATGGACCTAAATGAGATGAGCCCACTTTAAATGTCAAAAACAGTCTGACTACAAAAAAAACAACAACACAATGAACACACTCTCTAAGGCCTGGAAAACTTTTTAAATTCCCTGACATTTACATGTTTCCATCACTATGGTGAGCTCGTGTAGGTGTAACGGCGCATGCGCACGTGTCTAATCCTGACAGCAGGAAACATTGCCTAACTGCCACTTTAAAACCACTCTAAAACAAGCATTCAATTGAATCTATGCATAAATAAGCTCTTCAGTACATTATTAATCAAAACCAAACGCTGTGTAGTGAGATCTAACACTACAGAACCGGTAAAGCATGAAACTAAAATGAAATAATCATCAATATGCGTTCATATTAGCATGTAAATCAGTTTAACTTAGTATTAATGTCCATATATGCATAGTTAATATATACATTAAATAAATTCTCACCACTGTTTTTCTGTCTTTGATTCTTTCCTCTCAAACGCTCGTACACGTGTAAATGGCGCGAGCTATTGTCAGCGGCTCACACGTGCGGCTCAAATCCTCCTTTAAAACATCACTTCACAACTTCCCCAACCGAACCGTACAAATAAAAACTATAGAAATAATGATTTGAAGTATCGGGGAAGGGAGAAAGACGTTTATTTTGCGCGCGTTTTATTCTTCCGTAGTGATTGTGGGTTTACGGAACCTCAGGAAACACCCTCCTGCCCGCGTCCTAGGCCCCGCCCACTCACTGTTGCGTGAGCGCGCGTGCATTAGTCTGAAATAATACCTCATTAGTTTTTAAACGTAGCAAGTCAAAGTATAAAACGTTTTTTTAATGTATAGTTATTAAACTGTATTATAAAAAGTTATAGTAAGAAACGCTAAAGATTACTGTTACTCTTCGTTCTTTCTATTTCGTTATTTCTACACATTTTCTCCTGTAGAGAACCATGAATTGTTTATTTATATATTTTTTTTTATGGTTTTCCATACGTTGAACTGTTGGTATGAGGTTCTGAATTTCCTTCAGAAAGTTTTACTTATGAATGATGCAATCAGGTAACAAAATTACACTGAGATTGAAGTCACCAGCAGGTGGCGCTGTCAACTTATGTTATGAAGCGCTTTGCATCTTATTTTACTGTCAAAGTGACCCAACTGACCGGGACACATCTTATAAGTTCTCATATAAGAACTTATTTTCAAACAGGCCTTGCCAGGGTTAATAATTGCCTTAAATCATTTCAAATTGTTCAAAAGATTCATTTATATAAGCAACATGAACTACATCTGACTATTTTTGTTGACGATTTTAAAACTGCGTTTTTCTGCTATGGAAATGTCATCTAATTTAATGAGTGCATCAGAATAATCAACAATCTTTGTTATAACCTACCTCTCTTATTTGATAATGTAATCCTCTATGAAAACCTCCTCGCTGTCCTCTGAAGATCAGACATACAAATCAAAAAAATTATCCAAGACTTTCAAAATTCAGCTGAAATGTCAGGACCCAAAAGATCAATAAAGCAATAAAAATGCGTCGGGACTAAACGATCCTATTCATTTTAAACTACAGGTGCTGTTTCAGACCCGAAGAGAAAGTTCATTCCTCTGGAGTTTATTTTGCCACGTTGTTGAATCCTTCCACATTCCAGCTGTCAATCACAAATAAGATCCGCCCACCACACCAAAACACAGCCTGGCCTTGAGAATTCATGCACGGAAAACGCATGTGAAACAAATTGCAGAGGTGGGCAGATATGACCTCAAAGCTAACAAACATAGACTAAAAGCTACAAAACTCCATTTTGATTTCATTGACTTTTCAACTAAAGGGGATATATAGTAAAATGTAGTGTTGGGGAAAGGTACTATTAAAGTAATGCATTACAATTTTGCGTTACTCCCTAAAAAGTAACTGCGTTACTTAGTTACTTTTTATGGAAAGTAATGTTACACGTAAATTTTTCTCCCCTGGGCTGGTTTGTTTGTTTTTAATGACAAATAATTCTATTTTTGGCCAATGTAAAGACCCTTTTACACCAAAAGTGAGAGGAACAAGCCTCATCAGGATGAAGGAAATGCAAATTCACTCCTGCACAGTAGAGGGCGCAGCTAAACAAACCTTTACACAGAAGATTACTTCAGCAATAAAAACAAAAGTGATGTTTATCTAAAGTCATTTTTGCTTATTAGTATGGTTGAATTGGATCATTGCTTAATAAAGTAAGATTCAATAAAGTATATTTGTGTAATTTTACATTTAATGCATGTTTGTGTAAATAGGCTATTCTGAGTTTGCATTTCACTGCACTGTTTTTGTGCAAGTGACGAGTAAATGTATGCTCACATTTTGTCTAGATCTACAATAACCGTCATGTTTACACAGCGCACACAACACCTCTGCACTTAAATTTTTCTCAAAATGGCGACAGGAGAGCTGTCAGTCAATAAATTAGAAAACAAAGTAACTTGCGTTACTTATTTGAAAAAGTAACTCAGATATTTTGTTGTAAATTTATAAGTAATGTGTTACTTTACTAGTTACTTGAAAAAAGTAATCTGATTACTTACGTTACTTGTAATTAGTTACCCCTAACTTAATGAGACTTAATGAGCCATTAATAATGAATAGAAGTTTAGAAATAAAGATGGAACAGTCAGAACACTCACTTAACACATTTTTTGCATCTCAGATTACCTTCATCTCTCCTGTGATATCTGTGAGAAGAATGTCTGGGCGGTTAACACACTATCAAAATGCATCTAGTTTTGAGAATACTAGTCTGAAGACAACCGTCTAGGAATCAGCGGTGTAATGCTGAGGTGAGTATAAGAGAGAACATTCTTGTGCGATTTTATACATTTTCCTGTACTACATTTGTTTAAAGAATTTTACAGATGAAGGAAATGATCAGACATGGTTTGTTTGTCAAATTCTTCAATAGAAACATTCATGTGTGTCTCATTCATGTCATTCTCATCTGCTTATTTTAAAAATGAAAATTCTGTCATCATTTACTCATACATGCCTTTCCTAGGAACATAAAAGGAGATTCTGTGAAAAATGTTTATGCTGCATACATATTTACTTATGATAGCCATTGAAGTTATTGATTTAGGCCTAGTCTTTATGCATTTAGTTTGGATAGAGGTGGAGGGCGACATTTTTAGCAAATATGATCTTCAGTTTGGGTCTTTTAATCACATAAATCTACGATTGGAATATTGTACATTGACTTTTTTATGGTGCTTTCTGTAATTGAGCGTAAAGGAGCAGCATGAACTGTTTATGAACATCCTAATCTTCTTATATCTCCTTTTGTGTTCCATGGAAGTCATATGGGTTTGGCATAACGTGACAGGATATTCATTTTTGCCTGAACCGCTCCTTAAATGAGTCAGAGTTTCTGTCTCTTTATTTTTATCTGTCTCAATACTTAAAGAAGTGCTTATTTAATTGCTTATTTAGCTCATTGTATTTCATTAATTCCTCATAATAAAGCATCGGAGATGAGCTCTCTGTGCATCAATGTAAAAGTGAAGGTCGGCGCTTACAGTGTTTGTAGATTTGAACTGGTAGGAATTCCAGCCTGCAGGCAGTCAGACAGGTCGAACAGGAGGAGAGAGACAGGGAAGGTGTAAAAATGACACATTCTGAAGCTATTATGTGTTGAAACGTCATCAGTCACATACATTTGAACGCCCACGTCACATATGCACACGTGTTTCCACAGGTGTGTGACAGTCGGTGGTCTTGATGGGGGTGATATCGCAATACCTGCTTACTGTGAGTATCATCAAGAGGTTTCATTCTGCAAGGCGTGAAGAGAGTCCTTCATGCAAAAGTTGCCAGTCCAAAAATTTGAGGAACAATTCATGTCTTAGTTTAATACTTAAGAATTAAGTATTACTTAGAAATAAGAATTCGGACTATAACAAACGGCTGGTAGGGACTACAACGTGCTTCTTCCCTGGTTAGTGACATCACAAACCACAAAATTTACATAAACCCCGCCCCCGAGAACATGCAACAAAGGGGGTGAGGCCATGTTGGGCTGCTTTAGAGAAGAAGAAGAGCTGTAGTAGAGTGATGTTTCCATGCCGTCATTTTACGCCGGACTGCTTCACAAACGAGGGTCAATTCAACGCTGGATTTGCACAAAAGATTAACATGACGACGCATGCTAGTGGATGAGTTGAATCAACTCCACAGCGACTACATAAATTTATCCACTAACCATTCAGAAACGTCTAAAAGTTGTAACTTCTTCCTGAGTCTCTCCATCAGTGTCCGACTCCGGTTTGAACAATGTAAGGCTGAACACCGTTACTGACAATCCTCATTTTAGCTGCGTGAGATTCTCCAGCTTTGTTGTTGTTGAGCAACCGAAGCGCCGCCCTCTTCCGGAAAGGGGGCCGGGAGCAGCAGCTCATTTGCATTTAAAGGGACACACACAAAAACGGAGTGTTTTTGCTCACACCCAAATAGGGGCAAATTTGACAAACTGTAATAAATGATCTGTGGGGTATTTTGAGCTGAAACTTCACAGACACCAGAGACTTATATTACATCTTGTAAAAGGGGCATTATAGCTCCTCTTTAACATTAAGGGTTTGTTTAAATCACTATTTTTTTACTAAGTATGAGCAACAGCAATGGCAACTTGGCAAAAAATAGGCCCTCTTGCTACCATGTCATTTAGCAGTTGCTCTTATCCAGATTGAAATGACATTGATGAAATGAGGTGAACAGATGGCGAACATGCACTACAGAGAGTTATAATGCTGGCTCAAGATAAATCAATACAAATATGCACTACCTAATAGGACTAAACAAGTCAATGCAAGACTTTTTCTATGGTTGTGTTAAAGGTGAGCCTTGAGTCAACGGCTGTAGTTTGGGAGGTTGTTTTTACATGCATATGAAGTTGATTCTTTCATATGGGCGTAAGGACAGTAAGTGCTTAATGTTTTTGTAGGGGAAACAGGGTGTGTGTAGTTGGAATTTGAATTGACTCTTTTTGTGCAAAAATTGAATCACAACCACTTTCACTTCATTTCATATTTTCCTCATTGAATATCCAGTTTCGGTCAGAATTGCATCATATTACAGAAGTAAAATGAATGCCGTTTTATTTTGACTTGCATTAAAAGGTGCTAATTGTATGTGCATAATGTTCCAGAAAGGTCAATTATCAATTAAAGTTAATTATCTATATTAAAGCAATTAAATAACTAGAAAAGGAGTAGAAAAGGCAGTTAAAGAGGTGATTCATGCGTGCTGCTGATAACTGTGTGTGCGTTGCCATGTTTTATGTTTATCTTTTTTACAGCCTGATATCAGTGATGTTGGTTTTTTGCTTTTGCTCTATTTTTAATCCAGCGGCTGGTGAGTTTTTCTCTGGGAGATGAGGGTGTGGATACTGTCGAAGATGCTCTTTCACAGATTGCGCTTCTTGTTGATTCTCATCGGCTGTCCAGTGCCGAGGTGATGCTAGAGGTCCGGACCAACAGAGTCATCCTGAGAGACAGACACAACCAGGTAAGACTACAACAGAGCAACTGCATGCAATACCATTAAAACTGATGGTCCAAAAGTCTTTAGGGCTTTAGTTGTGCATGCATTTATCATATGCAACAGATAATATGTATTAACTTGAATGCAATGCAATGCAAATCGCTTTGGGTAAAAGCATCAGCCAAATGCATAAATGCAAAATGTTCTTGCAAATCCACTAAAAATCTGCAAAGTAAAAGACTGAGATTTCAAAAATATCCTGCAGCATTTAAGACACACGCATACTGACACTTGATCTAATGCAAGAAAATTCCCAGAAGTTTCAAGTGTCACTCAATCGCCCAAGGATCACTGTAAATTTGTGAAGCATTGCACAATATACAGACTATTTCTTGGATGTATATTCAGTTGCAACTAATGATGAATGATTGTTCCATGACTGACCATTGATGAGGAACTGGAGGAGTTTTCCATGTCATCTATTCTCCGCTGTGATTGCATCAATTCCCCATCTCTCCGCGATCCAGCTCTTCTCCTGCTGGTTTGTCAGAGCTGCACCCAGAAGAGGCCGAGCGTGTATTTCTTCAGCTGTGCGTATGTCAAAGTGAGACAAGTTTCATTGCAGCTATCAATACTTGATTCAGGTGATACTGTTGTGTTTCTCCAAGCAGAGCTCCGCCTCTTTGATGACATCACTCTCTACCTGTTTGCATATTTCAGGCAGAGCACATAAGAGATGACATCAAGCAAGTTGTATCGCATTACACAGTAAGAGCAAACAGGTACTGATCTTAACAGTCGGGTGATGTTGTGATTTCCACAGTGTGCCCACAACCCAGATAGAGAGAAAAGAACCTGTTAATGAGCAGATAAACCGGTTTAACCAGTTTCTACATAACTTACGAAGGCGTGACTGAGAGTACAGGGAGGCAGAGAGGCAGAGAGACAGAGGGAAATAAGATTCATTCGACCTTGGCTGTTCTTTAGGACTAAATACTTACAACCAGGACTGCAGTCAGGTACAGTGTGTTATCTTTATCTGCTCTATATGTGCTTATCAGCTTCAGAAGATGAGACTGAAACTGTGTGTGTGTGTGTGTGTGTGTGTGTGTGTGTGTGTGTGTTTCACAGCGGGAGACACGTTTAACTAACCTCAAGGCATCTCAATGTCAAACTGAATGCCAAACATATTTTCTAGGATAGGTACTTTTATTTATGAATGAGTGTGTGTGGGTTAACTTAGACTTTGTGCACAGAATTGTCGCTAGAAGTGAGCGAAATCTGACAAAAGTCCTTTATTATTTTAAAAATGCAGAAGCTTTCCTTTTAGGGTTTGTGTTAGTGTGTAATAAATGTAATTATCTTCATATAAAAACAATAGAAGACTATTGTACGTCATCATTTAATGTACAGCACTTTGCTCTACTTTGTAGAGTTTTAAATAAATTTGACTAACTCATTTTCATAGGTTAGTAAAGGAACTTAATACAAAATAGTGTTTAATTATTGTCTAAGTCTTTATTTAGAAGGTAATGTCTCTTATTTAGAAGATAAAAGCTTTTTACCATGAAAACACTTGTATGGGCGTTATTTTTGTTATCGAACTCAAAAGACGTTTGATGTGTTTGTTGGTGACTCATTATCATTGTTTGACAGCAATTAAATCACATTTAGATTAAAGCACCATGACGCACTGAAATACTGTACATTTTCCGCTAGACTACAACACATACTTTCATTCTGGATAAAGGGTGTGTTGTCATGTGAATGTGTGTGTTTCAGGTTCTCTCAGTCCAGTATGGATATTTCTGGAATTCCGAGCCCTCCGTACACACAAGCCCCGAATCCGCCCTCATCCATCCCCCCTCCACCCTACCCCGGGATCAGAGGTGTGTGTGAATCAATACTATCTATACTTTCATTATAAACAGACACAGATTAACACACTCTTTCTCTTTTCTAGCTAACGGACTGGCAAACGGTCAACCTGATAAGTCATTCCTCAAGGCTCAGATGGAAGTAGTGAGTAAATATTAACAAATGCACACAAGTTAATACACACACATACACACACACACACATACACACATACACATACACAGTACTAGTCAAAAGTTTGGAATAATTAACATTTTTTTAATGTTTTTGAGAGAAGTCTCTTCTGCTCACCAATCAGATCTACAGTAAAAACAGTAATATTGTGAAATGTTATTACAATTTAAAAGAACTTTCTATTTGAATATATTTTAACAATGTAATTATTTTAATATGCAGATTTGCTGTTCAAGAAATACAGTTGAAAACAGTTGTGCTGCTTCATATTTTTGTTGAAACTGTGATACATTTTTTATTTCAGGATTCTTTGATGAATAGAAAGTTAAAAAGAACAGCATTTATTTGAAATAGAATCTTTTGTAACATTATAAATGTATTTTTAATCAATTTAATGCATCTTTGCTGAATAAAAGTATTAATTTCTTTTTTTTAATCTTACCCCAATCTGTTAAATGGTAGAGAATTTCCTCAAAATTTATCAAGCCTTACATATATATAAGGTAATTGCAACTTTATATCTCACAATTCTGACTTATTTTTTAAGAATTGCGTGATATAAACTCACAATTGCAAGTTATTAAGTTAGAATTGCGTGATATAAAGTTAGAATTGTGTGATATAACGTCAGAATTGCGAGTTATAAAGTCAAAATTGCATGATATAAACTCACAATTGTGAGTTAAGTCAGAATTGTGTGATATATAGTCAGAATTGTGATATATAGTCAGAACTGCGAGTTATAAAGTCAGAATTGCGTGATATAAAGTCAGAATTGCATGATATAAACTCACAATTGCAAGTTAAGTCAGAATTGTGTGATATATAGTCAGAATTGTGATATATAGTCAGAACTGCGAGTTATAAAGTCAGAATTGCGAGTTATAAAGTCAGAATTGTGAGATATAAAGTCAGAATTGCATGATATAAACTCACAATTGCAAGTTAAGTCAGAACTGCGTGATATAAAGTCAGAATTGCGAGAAAAAAAGTCAGAATTGCGAGTTATAAAGTCAGAATTGCATGATATAAACTCACAATTGCAAGTTAAGTCAGAATTGTGATATATAGTCAGAATTGCGAGTTATAGTCAGAATTGCAAGAAAAAAGTCAGAATTGCGAGTTATAAAGACAGAATTGCGAGATATAAAGTCAGAATTGCATGATATAAACTCACAATTGCAAGTTAAGTCAGAACTGCGTGATATAAAGTCAGAACTGCGAGTTATAAAGTCAGAATTGCGTGATATAAAGTCAGAATTGCATGATATAAACTCACAATTGCAAGTTAAGTCAGAATTGTGTGATATATAGTCAGAATTGCAAGTTATAGTCAGAATTGCGAGAAAAAAGTCAGAATTGCGAGTTATAAAGACAGAATTGCGAGATATAAAGTCAGAATTGCGAGTTATAAAGACAGAATTGCGAGATATAAAGTCAGAATTGCATGATATAAACTCACAATTGCAAGTTAAGTCAGAATTGTGTGATATAAAGTCAGAATTGCGAGTTATAGTCAGAATTGCGAGAAAAAAGTCAGAATTGCGAGTTATAAAGACAGAATTGCGAGATATAAAGTCAGAATTGCATGATATAAACTCACAATTGCAAGTTAAGTCAGAACTGCGTGATATAAAGTCAGAATTGCGAGAAAAAAAGTCAGAATTGCGAGTTATAAAGTCAGAATTGCATGATATAAACTCACAATTGCAAGTTAAGTCAGAACTGCAAGTTATAAAGTCAGAATTGCATGATATAAACTCACAATTGCAAGTTAAGTCAGAATTGTGTGATATAACGTCAGAATTGCGAGTTATAAAGTCAAAATTGCATGATATAAACTCACAATTGCGAGTTAAGTCAGAATTGTGATATATAGTCAGAACTGCGAGTTATAAAGTCAGAACTGTGTGATATAAAGTCAGAATTGCATGATATAAACTCACAATTGCAAGTTAAGTCAGAATTGTGTGATATATAGTCAGAATTGCAAGTTATAGTCAGAATTGCGAGAAAAAAGTCAGAATTGCGAGTTATAAAGACAGAATTGTGAGAAAAAAGTCAGAATTGCGAGTTATAAAGTCAGAATTGCGAGAAAAAAAGTCAGAATTGCGAGTTATAAAGTCAGAATTGCATGATATAAACTCACAATTGCAAGTTAAGTCAGAATTGTGTGATATAAAGTCAGAACTGCAAGTTATAAAGTCAGAATTGCATGATATAAACTCACAATTGCGAGTTAAGTCAGAATTGTGTGATATATAGTCAGAATTGCGAGAAAAAAAGTCTCTGTGAATAAATTGTGAATAAAATTGTGAATAAAAAGTCGCAATTACCTTTTTTTTTTATTTAGTGGTGGAAACAAGCTTCCATACACACAGGATAAATATAAATATATATATATATATATATATATATATATATATATAAAATAAAAATTTTTTAGAATTAAAATAACATTATTTACATTACTGTATAAATCATGTTTAACTTTGAAGACATTTGCAGTTTTTTTTTTGTTTTTTTTTGTATTTGACTAACAGGGACATTTTTGTGAAATTATCATGTATTGTTCAGGCGGTGGAGTTTTCTAAGACCGCTGACCTTGAGCGCTCTAGTCGACCTTCAGTTTGACCAGTAGCATGACCAACAACGCCACACTGATATCACTGTTTACATTAACAACAGTTTCAAAGATCAAGAAGAACCAAATCAAAGATCTCTGCATGTCTTTTCATTATTAACCGCCTGGTCTTTCTCTGTTTCTAGGACGTGCTTAATCATTGTTTTGATGATATCGAAGCGTTCATCGGAAAGCTGCAGCAGTCAGCAGAGGCTCAGATTATCCTTGACCAGAGAAGCAAAAAGAAGAAGAAAAGTCAGAAGAAAAGTGCAGACGGTATGAGTCTACATATAGGAAAAATTAAACCTGAATGCTTATTAAAATAATGTGAATTCCTTAAAGTGATCCCCCAAAACACAACTGACTTGAACAGTCTGTAAAGAGCATACTGTAGTGCGCTCTTATCAGTGGATGTAGGTTTGTTATCAGTTCCTAGTACAGTCAGCTGATGGGAAAGTGTTGTGTTACAGGCTGTCAGCAGTATTCACTCTTCATGTGTACTGAACACTGACATACTCTCAATCAGAACAGTATTATGCCTGCACCATCTAAAACAATCTGAACCTGTTCCAATAACATAACGCACCTGGAAATCTTCACTCACATCTTCCATTTTATTTTGATAATTGCGCACATGATCAGTGTTTCAGAGAGTTTGTTGTGTGTTTCTGTTTTATAGAGGATCTTCTCACAGCTAAAGCTAAACCGCCTTCTGAGAATGAGTTTGTTGACGCTTTCCAGAAATTCAAATACAGCTTCAGCCTGTTGGTGAGTCAATTTAATGTCAGTATAAAATAAGTTAAAATAAATTAATTTATTATATAATAATTAATTTATTATATATTTTAATGATTTTAAATGATGATTTAATGGATCATTTATTCATTTTATATTTAGTATTTATTAAATAAATTCATTATGCATAATAATTTATCATTTAATTGTATTTAAAAATATTATATTTAGTATACATTTATTATATATTACTTACATCTTTAAACTCCTTTTTATTTTTTAAATATGTATTATTTATTATAAGTATTATTGATTCCTTGTATAATAAAAGCATAAAATAAAATTTTATATATTATTTTAATGTCAGTATAAAATAAGTTCAGAACGTTTTGCCGTCTAAATTAATGAATTTATTATATAAAATAATTAATTTATTATATATTTTAATGATTTTAAATGACGATTTAATGGATAATTTATTATTGTTATATTTAATATTTATTATTTCATTATGCATAATAATAATAATTTATAATTTAATTATATTTAAACAAATATATTTAGTATACAATTATTATACATTACTTACATCTTTAAACTCCTTTTTATTTTTTAAATATGTATTATACATTTTATTATAATTATTATTGATTTCTTGTATAAAAGAGAATAAAATAAAATTTTATGTCATTTTAATGTCAGTATAAAGTTCAGAACGTTTTGCCGTGTAAATTATTTATTATATAATAATTTATTCATTATATGTTTTAATTATTTTAAATTACGATTTAATGGATAAATTATTATTTTTATATTTAATATAAAAGCACTGTTTGTTTTATAGGCACGGTTAAAATCTACCATCTCCAATCCGTCCTCTGAGGAGCTCGTGCATCACGTCTTCAAACCGCTCGAAATGGTGAGTGAGGCAGTCTGACTGACTGCGTGTGCATTTATTTATTTATTTATTTATTTTTTTTTTTTTTGCGTGTGCATTTATATGTTTGCACATATTTCTCCTGAGCAAACAGCAGAGCTTTTAAGGCCTTTGTTGCTCTGTATTGGTTCAATTGTTTCATCAAAAGGGTTTGTACGCTATTGTGTGGAGTATGGTCACAGTAAAGTGCACTCAAATAGAGTAATTCACCTTCATTTGTGTGTGTTTGTAGATCGTGAAGGCAACAGGAGGTCCTGGTTTTGCCGCGTCCGTGTCCAGCCCGGCTATGACACAAGGGGCCGTGGCTCTGCTCCAGACCAGCCTGACGGCACAGGAGAATGCATTATGGGTCTCTTTAGGGCCTAACTGGACACAACAAAGGTACATGATGCAGAATTTACATTTTTAGAGATCTGTCCCTTTATTATGTGCACATGCTGATGGCTCGTTCTCTTCACGCAGGTCTGCTCAGCGGAGCCCCGTGGCGCCGTACACACTCGTGTTTCAGGACGGCTGGAAGCCTCCAGGGTCAGATGCCGCTGGCTGGGTCGATCCTGTGGAGTCTGAACACAAACTGGACGCAGAGCTCTCAAAGGTAGAGGTAATGTGGCCATATTGTCCAATAATGTACAAAAGTTGGGGTTTGGGTTTCTTTTTGAAAGAAGTCTCTTCTGCTCACCAAAGCTGCATTTATTTGATCAAAAAATACAGTAATATTATGATATATTATTATGATTTAAGATAACAGTTTTCTTTTAGAATATCTTTTAAAATATAATTTATTCCTGTGATCAAAGCTGAATTTTCAGCATCATTACTCCAGTCTTCAGTGTCACATGATCCTTCAGAAATCATTCTAATATGCTGATTTGATGCTCAAGAAACATTTGATTATCAATGTTGAATTTTTTTTTTTTTTACAGAATTGTTTAATAGGAAGTTCAAAAGAACAGCATTTATTTGAAATAAGAAAACTTTTGTAACATTATAAACATCATTACTGTCACTTTTGATCAATTTAATGCGCCCTTCCTGAATAAACAATTAAATTAAACCCCAAACTTTTGAATGGTAATACACATAATGGATAGGTTTCTTGGATTACAGTCTCCTTAAATTAAAATTTAATTAGTTTATTGGACCCGTTTCATTTATTTATAATTAATTTATGCTAACCAAACACTCAGATGGTACGATAGAATTTAAAAACAATTAACCGTGAAGAAAAACAAACCAATAAATGTGATTTCCTCATCCATCATTTTGAGTTTGTTATTTGTGATGTTGTTGCTAACATTGCCTCTGTCACACCCAGCTGACACCGTCTCACGCTTCGGACCGTCACGCTGCTCCTGTTCAGACTACAGACGAACTGTAAGTTTGATTCTCATCCAACAAACAAACAGACTTGAATCATTAGTATATAGAATGTGACCAATCAGTTTCAGTCACCTTTCAGCTGATCATCAGACATGTGACAGGAAATTGTTGTTCTGTAGACAGTCAATCACATTAGACAGAGATCAATTTAGGGGATCAATATAGGCCAGGGTTTATGCACACAAAAAACAAAAGCTCATTTGTGGTGTCGAGCAGTTTCACTTCAGTGTAAATGAGTGCGTAGTTCGAAGTCATAATGGCTTCACTGTGAAACAAGCCTTCATTCAGTCATTGTCCATTGTCTCTGACAGTATAATGACTCAGTATTACATGACTCAGAGTTTCTGTCCTTTTTTATCTCAGCAATCAAAGGTGGTTATTTTGTAACTGCATTTTAAAAATTGCATTTCATAAAGTTTTTAATGTACACTGTGGAAACATCTCTGTCTCTCTTCCTCAGTGACGGCGGTGTGAAGGAGCGCTTGTATTGCTGCAGTTATGATTTTGTTGCGCGGAACAACAGTGAGCTGTCTGTGCTTCAAGGAGAGAAGCTAGAGGTCATCAGAGATGTCTGTTGTTGTTATATAAAGCTAATTATAATCAACTACATACTAACCCAATCCATACCCTAAAGAATGCACACTGCATTTTTTAGAATTAAAATACATGTATATTTTATTAATATGAATACATATCTAAATTATTATTATTATTATTAGAGACATCTGGGGATTTTTATTTTATATATACACACATTTATTTGTTTTATTTGTTTCATGCATGACTTGCCAAATATATA
>CM077444.1:1690000-1695000 GCA_039654765.1 Mylopharyngodon piceus | reverse complement strand
TGTGCTCATATTGACTCACTCGTTCTGTGTCAGTGATGCAGGTGAATGACGAGTTACTGCACCGCTTGACCAGCGGGAAGAATCTGTCTCCTCGACTGACGATTCACCGCTCGGCGGACACGTCCGTGCCGCTGGATTACAACTCACCGCCAGCAGAGGTGGAAAACTGGCTGCGGAAGAAAGGCTTCAGTGAACCGTGAGTCACTTTATAACAGCAATCAGTGAACTATTAATGATAATAATCCACCTGTAACACCTCACATCACTGGTGCTGGAAAAAACGAGATCCCACTTTAATTTTATATGACTTTATATTAATCATAGAAACTATAGTACTTTGCCTGTGCATTTTTGGTGCATTAGACTTTTGTTATTTGAGTGAACAAACCCTATATTGGAAAAGTGAAGCTGATCCCTGATTGGTCACATTCTATAGACTAATGATACAAGTATTAATGCATATGTCTGTATGTGTCATTTTTGTAAGAGATCTATCTATCTCCTTAGTACAATATATACTAGTTTATTCCATATTTATGTCATCACAGCAGTCTGTATTCTGTTTTGAGTTATGACACATAACTGGCTGAGTTTTGTCGCTGAATGGCAGTTGTTGATGTGTGTGCAGGACTGTACAGTGTCTGCGGGTTCTGAATGGAGCTCAGCTGTTCTCTCTGAATAAAGAAGAGCTGCGCGCTGTTATTCCTGAAGAGGGCACTAGAGTCTACAGTCAGCTGACTGTACAGAGAGCCCAGATAGAGGTACATCAACACACTTGCATTTACTTCATCTAGGCATCATACACTTCTGTTGTTTTATATGAAGCTTTACGGAATGATTCAAACTCTGCTTCTAAATAATAACAATTTTAAAATTTAAATTTAGAATTTTAAAAATTCCTGTCTCTGAATCATTGTTCCAAATGTGCACTAAACATTCTAAAAGGTCACAACACAAAATCCACTCACTCCTGACACACATCCCCTGATGTACAGCATGAAAAGAAGTGAATTTATACTGAATTAGAAGCCTTTGAATTCAAAGTTAAAACACTGGCACTATACCAATAAGTTATAATTGATAT
The DNA here is from genome assembly GCA_039654765.1 of Mylopharyngodon piceus. Classification (NCBI taxonomy): domain Eukaryota; kingdom Metazoa; phylum Chordata; class Actinopteri; order Cypriniformes; family Xenocyprididae; genus Mylopharyngodon; species Mylopharyngodon piceus. Next base: position 1,693,916 of record CM077444.1, on the reverse strand, counting down.
TCAAAATCAATGCAATTTTTTAAAATCCATTTAGTGCCACTCCTTTTGCATATATTACACACCATCCAGCATGAACAGTTCTTTCATTTTCTGTATATTGCAGTCGAGATCATATTTAAAACTAGTTTCCAGTATATACTGCACAGTGTGAAGTATTGGCTCACTAGGCAAAGACTTGAACAAAAGATTGCATTAATTAATTAAACATGGTTCATTACAGATGTGTTAGTCCAGTTGTAAAGTTTTCATTCAGCATGTATAAGGACTCAATATGCAATAATCAACCTAATTAAAGACCATTAAACACACTGTCTGTCTCTCTCAGGACGCTCGCAGAGCCACAGAGCTGGAGACGGTGATGGAGAAGCAGAAGATGAAGGTGGATCTGAAACTGGAGAGTGGAACTTTATGAAGATCTATTAAATGTGCACATAGACTAGTGTTCACATGTACTCTCTGTCTGTATCATGTATATGTTTGAGCGTACTTGCACAAGATCTTTTACTGTACGTTATTGTAACCTGCTTTATGGATTGTTTTGTTTTCCTGTTTAGCTTTACGGCATGAAATGAGAATTGTAAATCTGCACAATGATGTACAAACACTAAACTCTGTAATATGAGTTAATAATATATTCTCAATAAATAAATTTAATGCACACGTGAAACTGGCAAATCCTTTTTCTCCCCAAGAGGGCGGCAGACACCAGCCTGTGCAAAACAAACTTTACTAAAGTAATCGTTGTCTTGTCCACAGTGATATATAAGATTAATGGATCAAGGATATGAACCTGCAAGCTTTGGGTTACCAGCCAGGCCTTTAACCAGTACTAAAATCCATTAACAGAAATGTAATACAACAAAAAGAGTTCAGAAGTAATCAATGTACTAAAGGTCCATCAACCTCAACAACATGTACTTTGACAAGAAGAGCAACAGTAACAGTGATGCTTAACGAAGCAAATACCACTAATAATGAAATTAACACTTACAAACCTAACTAGTTTATATGGGCACATCTAGAAATAAAAGTTGTGTTGTTCTGAATCTTGAACTAAAAATCTTTGCCAAAGCAAATTCAAGTATTGCTCCATTGCTTAATCAGCTCTGTGTGTGTGTGTGTGTGTGTGTGTGTGTGTGTGTGTGTGTGTGTGTGTGTGTGTACAGGTTTATATTACATTCTATTACTATTACTACCAAATGGTCCCCACAAGGATAGTAAAACCTGAGATCACCTATATTGTGGGGACCAGTCAGCAGTCCCCATGGGTGAAATTAATTAATAAACATACTAAATTATGTTTTTTTGAAAATGTAAAAATGCCCAAAGTTTTCTGTTTTGGGTAGGTTTAGGGGTAGGGTTAGTGTAGGGGGAGAGAATATACAGTTTGTAAAGTATATCAATACGTCTATGGAGAGTCCCTACATAGTGAACCAGACGTGTGTGTGTGTGTGTGTGTCTCAATAGCTGCTCGGGTGTTGTGTCAGGTGAGGTGAGGTGAGGAATGTGTGTTTGCATGTTTGATTAAGACAGCTGCAAGGTTTGTGCGTGAGATTCATTAGCTAATTAAACCCATATTATGATTTCACACACATTGAACCTGTACAAACATACATGCACGAGAGTGTGATGTACCTGGAGAGAGCGGTCCGTTAGCATTCGGTCATCTCAATGGCAGTACTGAACTTATGGGCCATGCCCATGGGCGCTTCAGGCTTCAAAACATTTGTGAATCTTTTGTTTCGAATCAGTGGTTCGGAGATTGTACCGAACTCGCCAAGTCACGTGATTTGAGCAAACGATGCTTCGTTACGTCATGCTGTTTCGAACCTTGATTTTGAATCAGATGATAGATAGATAGATAGATAGATAGATAGATAGATAGATAGATAGATAGATAGATAGATAGAAGTTATTTTACACTCTCAAACACCCAGAAAGGTACTAAAACCTTGATATTATAAAGCGACGAGAATACTTTTTGTGCACCAAAAAAACAAAATAACAACTTTATTCAACAATATCTAGTGATGGGCGATTTCAAAACACTGCTTCATGAAGCTTCGAAGCTTTACGAATCTTTTGGTTCGAATCAGTGGTTTGGAGCGTGGATCAAACTGCCAAAGTCACGTGATTTCAGTGAACAAGGCTTCGTTAAGTCATAAGTGTTTCAAAAATTTCAATGGTTCACCACTGGGGGGCGTGACTCTGGCAGTTTGATACACGCTCCGAACCACTGATTCGAAACAAAAGATTCGTAAAGCTTCGAAGCTTCGTGAAGCAGTGTTTTGAATACGCCCATCACTAGATACTGTTGAATAAAGTCGTTATTTTGTTTTTTTTTGGCACACAAAAAGTATTCTCGTCACTTCATAACATTAAGGTTGAACCACTGTAGTCACATGAACTGTTTTAAATACGTCTTTAGTAGCTTTCTGGGCATTGAAAGTGTTCATTATCTTGCTGTCAATGGAGGCCTCACTGAGCTATCGGATTTTATCAAAAATATCTTAATTTGTGTTCTGAAGATGAATGAAGGTCTTACGGGTGTGGAACGACATGAGGGTGAGTAATTTTTGGGTGAACTAACCTTTTAATGCAAACATGTAGACAGACTCAAAGTATGTCAAGATTCAAAATGTTTACTCTAGCGCTCCTTGAGGCAAAAACTTTTTTTTATGTTCACTTTAATGTCGCCATTAAACCGAAGCTGTGACAGTTCTTTCTCTATTGTGACGTTTATCTGAGTGAAACAGCTTCTCGAACAAGAAAAAATGTAGAGCGGGACTTGATTTTGTCCATCAGGAATTGATTGGATAGTTGTGGTTTGCTATTGGTGGATCTCATGTGAGTGACAGGTTGTCCCGCCCTCGCGTCAGTTATTTTGATTAAAGATTATGAGGCACATGAATTTAAACAAAATGATGGGCACATTAATTTTTTTTTTATTTATAATATATTTTGATTTCATGGTGACTTAAAATAGTTCATTAACATTTATGAAAAATGAGAATGCTGTTAAGTTATTGTACCTAAATCTCTGAACATGTTTACTTATTTGTTTATATATTATTAATTGATGCATGGAAATATATTTATGTACTCATATGCATTTGATCAGTCTTAACATTTAATTTATTTGCTTTTTGTATTTAGTTTGTTCTGTTCATTTCTAAAGTGCAAGTTTCTATCTTGTTTTGCCTCATTTGTTGTACTGTATTGATACATTTTGGAATAAAAAAAACTGAGAATGCATCATTGCTTTGTTGTTATGAATTGCATTCAGACACATTTCAGAACACGATGCATGATATGGAGTTTGCGTAGCTAGAAGCGTTTGCTTCATGTCCAGGCCTTCGCATAAAGTTTCTCCTCACAAACTAAACCCCCTCATATCCTGACTGTGAGACGCTCACTGCACCTGTTCAAGATTTGTATTGGCTGATGAGAAATACTCTAGTATGTGTGTGTGTCAATATCCAGACTGGATATTTCACATGAGAGCAAGACGATGACCTCTGACCTTTGATCTCTATGGAGTTCGTGTTTCTGTTGAGTCCCTCAGGTTCTCACGGCCCCTGCAGGTGAACATCATTTCAAACACATTCCAGGATCCTGCACCTGCAGCCCGCGCCGTGTGTGTGTGTGTGTGCGCGCGTCACTCAGCAAGCCGTGATAACAACACAAAGCCTCTTTGGATCCGACCGCTCACTCCGACACCAGTCACAGAGAAGATGATGAAAATTCCGTCACAACATTTTCTCTTTTCAGCCTCTCCTTCTGTTTTCCTCCGACACAGGGAAAAACGAGGGCGGAATAATGAGAAAAATACTAGCGGGATAACGCACTGGATTTTGGACAGCCATCTGACACGCTCCAGAAATGTTAATTCTAGCAGAACATCACAAACATTCCA